>JAJOOH010000665.1:0-32940 GCA_029582605.1 Solanum gracilifrons
GTTGAATTATGATTTTTTATGAGAATGGAATGGCTAAGAGGGTGGAGTTGGCAAGAGAAGGAGGTGGGGTGACTTGAGATAGATTGTATGAGTTCCAAGGTCATATTTCTTGTAGAAAGAGTGGTGATTGAAGGATCTGGGTCCTAATTATATCACTAAGCTTCATGTTTCTTTGATTATTTGCATGATATTATGTGGTGGATTCGAGTCGATCGATGATGCCCACCAGTACGTGTTGTTTCTACTAATACTACTTTTACCATGCTACTTGACATAATTACTATGTTGAGTTACAAATTAAATGGAGAATGTGTAATTAGTTAATATGTAATAATAAACATTTTTATGTTCAACAATTTTGATGAACTTTTTCTCTTATCCTTATGAGTGTTTTCAAAGATTAAATCAACAAAAAAAATTGAATCTTGTTGCACAAAACATAAAATCTTCGAGTAATTTATGATGGATGAAATAATTTTTCTTCCCTGCAGACCTTCTAATAAACAACAATGGATCAAATAATATAAATATTAAATTGAAAATATAATAAAAATCTAAATATAATGAATCAAATAAAAAATAATATTTTTTAAATTTTTGACAATTTTCACGCATCATCAACAACAACAACAACAACAACATTAATAATAATAATAACAACATTAATAACAATAATAATAATAACAATAATAATAATAATAAGAATAATAATAATAATAACAACAACAACAACAACAACAACAACAACAACAACAATAATAATAATAATAATAATGAATGTAATGAAACAACCTCAATTTTATTAAAATTCATATGCTTGTGAATTTATTACATCTTATGACATTTTTCTCTCAAAAGTTAACTCTTTGTCGTTTTGGGTATGAGCGTACCCAAATTTAATTGAGGCATACTTGGAAGTTGGAGGGGTAAAGTGGTGGTGTAGTAGAATTGGTCCTTCTGGAACTTCACGTTGATATTCCTTCAAGTTTTTGGAAGTGTTTAACTCTACTAAAGATTGAGAAATTCCTTTGATTTTAAACGATTTGATAGAAAAATTCTCAATTCTAATTGCTGTAACATCTACTGATGTATTGAGTAGGAGAAGAACAACAACAAACATACGGAAATGAAAGTCATTCATGATGAAGCTGAAAATAATATATGATTTTACTTCTTATGTGTTGATTTTTTCTTTTATGACTCATTCTTTATATAGTGGTTCAAACTTTTTTATTATGTCAATAGAGTAAATTGACTTAGATTTTCTTACCAAAGAAATATAAAATATTATTAAATATATTAATAAAAAGATATATGTAATCTCAAATTACAAAGACCTCGTTAATGTATACATTTGATAAATAATTGATTAAGTTATATACACTAAAATTTCTTGATATATTTTTTGTATATTAGTCCATATATCAATAAAAGCCCGAAACTACACTATGACACACTAGAAATTAAAGAATTATGATTCGAAATCAAGAGGTAAATAAATATTGGGCCAACACAACAAATTTTGTATAAACTAGTTGTTGACCTTCAATTACTATTCCAATATTAGAATCAATCACTATTTATGGTCTTAATAAGTGCAAATACAATTTTTTAAAGGATATTGAAATGTAAATATACTCTGTATTAGTCACTTGTTCGGCCAAAGGATTGGCCTGAACTTCTGGGGCCTCGTGAGGAACTTCTTGTTCCACATTCTCATTTGTATTCCTTCTCATGTATGCTCTTCCAGGATCCATATCCTGAAAAGCATCGGATACAGATTAGGAGAGAGACATATAGAGTTAAACTGTAACATCCCGCCTTAGAAAGGATTAAATTTAGAAAGAACTAATTTGGAAAGAGCTAATTTGAGATTTGTTCAAGTTAAGCTTAACCTTTGAGTTTTGGGTCAACATCAAACAACCATAACTTTCTATATAGGATGAGTTAGGTGGCCCATAAGATATCAAATGAAAGGCCTTTGAATCCTCTTTCAAACGCCATCAAGTTTCTAAATTTCAAGTTCCGATGAGGGAGATATGCCTGTTTGAAGTTAATCTGTCCAGTTAAGAAGTTTACCCGAATAAATGAGGGGTAATTTGGCCTTTTCCTTACCCCATTAGCTCTAAACATTTTGGAAATATTTTAGGGGTCTAAACTGACTTAGATCAGTTTTCATAATTCAAAATCACGCTTAGGATTTTGAGAGGAGTTCTAGAGGAGGAAACAAGGAGAAGTTCAAGCGTTCGCCAAGATTTCTTACAAATCGATGATTTGTTTCGCCAAATTAAGGTATGTAAGTTTTCATAGTGTTGGATCCGTTCACTCACACATCAATCATGTGAATTCCATTCGTAAATTTGTTCTTAAGGTTGAATGATTTAAATTCTAGATGGGTATTCTTGAGGTTTTGTTCTTCATGCTTCATTTATGGAGTTGATGAATTCTTGAGGTGAGGATTTCAATTTTTGAGCGTTGTTCTTGAGGAAAAATGAGTAGATTCTCATGTACTTATATTAGGTGATTGAATCTAAGGAAAATTTGAGGAAAACAATTGATTCTAGGCGAATTAGAGTGAGAAAGCGAGAAAAAAAAATCATCGGATCGTTCAAAGGAAGGGTTGGGGTGGCGCGCCACATATGCGCCAGGAGTGCTGGCACCCTGCACCTGCAGTGCACACAAATCAGCCCCACTAACTGGAGGGCTGGCGGGATGCGCTAGGAGTGTCAGCCCACTTCTTCTTCTATTCTTCGATCCATACTTATTCCTTTGAGTCGAGCTTTCATTCCTTTCTTAATCCTAGCTATCTAATTTAATCATCACGAGGTCCTTCATATCATGAATCGTAACTCTTGAATTCATAATTCAAATTCAGGTAAAGATAAAGAGTCAAGTTTGATGGAGTCTTTCAAGTTATTTTGAGAAGTCTTTTACAAACTTTTACAACTTGTTTTAAGACTTGAAAACTTGAGTATCAGTATGAGGAGAGTTGAGCTTCATTTTTCAAAATAAATATATGGGAACTAAGTATTCCCAAGAGTTAATGTTTTTACATTTGAAATGAGAGGAAACATCGATTTCCAAATGAGTTCATGAGGAGTTTTGAGTATAATCTCTTTTAAGAGAACCTTTGAAGTAATAATCTGTAACGACCCGAGAGTATCCCCTAGTCGTTATAGGCGCATTCGACCTCGAAGAGGTCTTATACAAGCCCTTAGCATTCATCATAACATGTATCATAGAATAAAATCACGGAAAATCTTAAAACTTTTACTTTGGAAGTTCAACTTCACTTCATATACGAAAAACCGAATCTAACTTCGTCACAATGCACCATCTAGACATAGAAGTATCGAAAATGGGACTTAGCCCTTACATCAATAAGAAGTCTTGAAATAGGAAAGTACAACAATGTCTTTCAACATAAGCAAAGAACTAAACATAGAAGCTAGATCATAGGGTCTTGTCCTCGGACTTGAGGACTCAACAACTTGGGAAAGCAACTCCAAGTGTCTTGAGCAGTAAGCTTGAATCCTCAACGGCCCAAACCTAATTATTTGGGGAAAGGGAGAAAATATGGGTTAGTACAACACACGTACTAAGTATGGCTACTATGCATAAAAACCATTGAAACATGCATAAAAGGACATTTAGTCAAAACACAATTTTTGCCAAGTAAATCCAATATGCACACAAATTAAGTATCATAGTCCAAACCAACATAATATCATCCCAACATGTGGACAACCCAAGCAATACTAGTGCAATGCAAAGAGTAGAACCCCATAACCCTATTCAAAACCAAGTATCACATTAAGCAACCTACTTCATGTATACATTTATAAGATCATACTTCATCATAACTTACCATATTCATAATGATATACATAAGATAGCTTCAACGTACATAAGTCATAATCATCATAATCATAAGAGAACACTACTACAACCATCTCTTAGGATCCCACAAGTGCAATGTGTAAGAGAAGTCTCATACCCTCCCTTACACTATGTAGAAACCCTTAAGAAAGCCCTAGTAAGAGTTCACACCTTTCATACCTTCATTTATTTTTACATTAGGGAAATATTGCAATAACCGACATAGACCATGAGAGCTACATGGAATCCGGTGTTCTACTCCCACACCGAAAAGAGAGGGTCAACACTTGCCTAAGGTGTAACCATTTGTACATAGCTATCTAGGTGGATCCACTAAGCTAGAATCCTATGTGGTCACATAGTTAAGGATCAAGGAGATTGCTTCTAGAAACCCTAACTTACTAAACGTGGGGGTTTCCATCTCATGAGACAACACATACTGTAGGTAATTTGGACTTGCTAAACGTGAGGAAACCCATGTGGGGAGCCGGACTTACTAAACGTGAGACCCTCATCTCATTTATATGCCCTTTCGGTGCTAAGCATCTAATTCCCTTTTTTAATCATCTTTAGTCATCACATAAATTCACATTAGCGTTTAATAGACCCTTATGTAGACATCTTACCATAATAGCTCATATGTGTTCATAAGTGAGTAACAATCCTTTAACTTTAGAGACACTTAGCAAGTGAGTAAACCTTTCACTTTACATTACACTACAATAATGAGAACTACCTTTCAATCATATAGCAATCATACCATAATATACATACATACTTCATAGCTAATTCAAGTGTAGAGGGTTAAGGATGAGGAAACTAGGTCATCAACACCACAATAACACATTAGGTATAGCATCATTACAATCTAAGTAATTTACCTTTCATACTTGAGTTCAAAGAGAACCAACCTTCATACCTTCTTGCCTTTAGTGGGACATCCATACTTCAATTATCAAGCAATTCATAACCAATACATAATGCAAGGTAATTCATGAAGTAATAACATAATCAACATCAATATAAGCAATTGACACATTCCCTTCATAGCCTTCAAGGCTTCATTCAAATACTCAACCCTAATTTCATAGAAATTATACATAACCTAGGGTAGAATCATCATACAAACATGAATTACATAACATCACATTCAATTCATAGCCTTCAATCAATATCCAACACAAAGTAGGGTTCGAATTAGGAAAAGAAGGAGAAACATGGGTCTCATGGGGAATTCTTCAAGGAACCACCAATACAACATAAATTCATCCATAATTGTTCGCATAACATCAATCAAAGTCAGTTTATAACATCAATTTCACTTTAGAAAGAAGACCCGCATTTTTGGATTGAAACATAGAAATTGGAGATTTTGAAATTCATCTTGAAAGGGCCTCTTGGGGAAAGGAATCCCAAGAGTGATAAATAATCATACCTTACTGACGAATTAACCACAAAAATCCGAGTTGAAACCTTGGAGAGTTGGTCTTCTTCTTGAAGCTCCAATCTTCCTCAATGGAGTTCTTGAGAAGAGAGAGAGTAGAGAGAAAAAGGAACTTTAGGTTTAGATCTTTGGGGTTTTGTGTTTGAGTGATAAAAGTGAGGTAAATTGACTTAAAAATCATTATATACACATCCCCTAAAGTACCCTAAATACCCCCCACTTTGTTGGACTCCTTAATGAAATAAAAATCGATTTTTGAATTTCTGCATTTTCGTCGTGGAGCAAGTCCGCAACGTGGAGCTGTTCCCTGAAGATTTTTGGAATTAAATTTCGAGATAGTAGATTCCGTGATACGACCGCGTCGCGAACAAGATTTTTGATCCTTGGGGGAGCAAGGCCGCGACGTGTACTTATTCCCACCAATTGCAATTTGCAAGCTGCCTTGGCAGCTTGCTTGGCCAAGGTTGGGGTCCTCCTCAGGGACCCTTAGGGTGGCCCCGGGGTGTCGTATTCGGACATTTTGACCTTATGAACATATATTTGCCTATTTTAAACCATTTTACAAGATTACACCATCATACGACACACCCAAACCTGCCAAAAACCTAAGGACACACTAGAACATATTCTTCTCTAGTTTTCGGACGTTGAGGTCGTTTCTTGACGTTTAGACTATTACTCTCACAAACCAAGTCAATTGAATTAATTTAGGTTTAGAAACATCATTTTAACTATTTTTAAGTCATTATTCATAAGGTGAGGCTCTAACTTAAGTCATAGAATTTCCGGGGTGTTACATAATCTAAAAGTTTGAGGCTGAGGAAATGTTTTAAAACATATGAGCTAAGTTATATTATTGGGAGTAGTATTGAGCACCGATATGGGGATGAGTTCAAACAACTCAAAGTTCTCATAAACCATGTAGCTTACGTGGGTAGAAAGGGTCATACTTTTTAGATGATTCCTTATTACTTTTTAAGCATATCTTAGAGGATCCACTTAGTTGAGGATGTCTTATACTCCGGTAAGGTATATGACAGTTCTAGCAGTGTGGGTGAGACATTGTATCATCACATAGCTCATAGTGATGGTTGTCGGTTAAATAATCTCTCAAATAAGAGTAAAAGAGTTTATTGTTATATTTTTAAATACATCTAAGTTATTATCTACTGTTTTAAAAGCTTTCTTTATAATGTATCTTTCTTGTTGTTATTATATTGAACTGAGTTGAGAACTTCTGAGTTTGAGTATCTTTGAGTGTCTTTGAGTAACTTTGAGTAACTTTGAGTATCTTGGAGTATCCTTGAGTTGAGTTGAGCTAAGATGAGGTGAGTATGGTTTCCTTTTATCATTTCAAGCTTGCAGGTTATGTTCACTTTCCCCTTACATGTTCGTACATTCCATATACTTACGTCATTTGGTGTGTATCTTTCATGATGCAGATACTAGTAACCAAGGTCATCAACAGGCGCTTCGTCGATACCATTGGCAGTTTGAGTTAGCTTTGGTGAGCCTCCTTGCTTCTGAAGAATTCCATTTACTTTTCAGTTTTGTTAGGATATCGTGGTTCTTGTCCCGACTTCCATCTTTGGCATTCAGAGGCTTCATAGTAGACCGTAGTAGTTGAGGAGTCTTTAATTTCTATTGTTAATGTTTAAGATTTGAGTTGCCTTCTTTTGTCTAGTGAATGTTCTAATACATATGAGTTATTCTTTTAAAGACATTGAGTAAAGTTTTGTTTTGAGTTCATTTGTTATTGAGTAAGTCTTCCATTAAGAGTTGAGTCAGGCCAAGGGTTTTCTTGGGTCCAACAATGGTTCTCGAGTGTCGGTCACGTCTAAGGTTTATGCTCAGGGTGTGGCATACATTCTATCACACGACTTTAGAGTAATGAAAAAAGAGGAATTTCTTAAAAATCTTATAGCCTCTCATTCATAAATGTGGCGCGCTTCACATTCATGAGCAAGACTCTACTCAACGTGGCTAACAAAACAACCTAGGATCTTTCTAAACCTTGCATTCTGAATACCAAGTTTGTCACGACCCAAAGTACACCCTAAACATGACATGGTGTATAACCCCGAGAAGCCCTACACAAGCCACTTAGCATACATCATACAAGATAATAGAAATAAATATTTCAAAAAAGATAGTTTTATTTAATGAAAGATTTTGACAAAAGCAGAAGTCTAACATAAATCTCAATAGCCATCTAATATATCATAAGGAAAGTGGTTGGGACGTAATACATACATCACATTCAAAGTCTAAAAATGGAAATGCAATAAAACAATAGAGGTATCTCGTTCATCGAATAAGGAGGACTCACCAATCCTTGAAGTCAATGAAACCGACTAGCCACGAGTATGGGAGGTAGGAGTGTCGTACCCTACATTAGTGAAATAATTCAGGCACAATTATGCATTAGTACTGGAATGTACTAAGTATGGGGAAATATAAATAAGCATAAACATGATATCATGAATGGCTTAAAACATGTAGGCATTATCAGTCTTTGAACATTTAAAGACTTGAAGAATAAATGACATGTGAACCATGAAATATGGTCAAATACATTAACATAAGGGACATAAGAAAACTTTGAAGATACATAGTCATTTTGTGGTATATTAGATTTGACCGACAATAAGACCATGAAGGCTATATCATGGAATTTGGTATATCCGCATACCGAAAGAAGGAAAATCTACTTGCCAAGGTAAAATTTGTACATATCATCATTTGCTAAAGTGAGTCCACTAGATAGGTCATTTAAGATAATTGTACGGAGGCACGTATCTTGGGACTAGAGGTTGCTACTAAAGACTATCCTATTTAAGTCTCCACCTCAAATCTCTATCGGTGATAAGTCTAAATCCCAACGAAATAGATAAAAGTCAAATACCAATAGAACATAGGAAAGGCAATGATCAATACCAATCCACACTTTTAAAATCAAAACATAGAATAGCTCTTTAAACATAATTTAGCATGGATGAGAAAAAAAAATTCACCAATGTGAATTTATTTATGAAAAATACCTTTCACAATCATGATCATCATAGTAAGTAAGAAATACTTTCACAGTAGCATTGATGCTTTTCATTCAAAGCATCCCCATATCATTTATAATCATTTAATAAAAATATACATATCTTCAAAATTCATAGTTCAGAGATTCATGGTTCATCATAGGTTCATTGTTGAAAAACATGATTTAGGCATTGGTCATTGTAATTTAACCTAAGTATCAAGGATTAACATTAAATCATGCATTTAAAGACTTAATCAATATTAATCAATTATAATTGTATGAAACCCACGAAGATTGAATTAAACCCCTAACTTAATCAATTAAAAATTGAATTGATAAATTGGAAATCTTGGGGACCCCATGGAAGAATAGATTCAATGAGTGAATATCCACATACCGTGCTATTCAAAGTCCAAGAAAGATGGTGAATTGGAGATTTAAGTGGAACCCTAGCTCTTCTTCTTCCTTAGGTTGAGATAATTTGGGCAGGATGAACTTGATAAGATTTACAGAAATAGGAGAAGGGGTTGAAATGGGCAGTTTTAAGTCCTAAAAATCTTATATAGGGCTTAGGGAAGAAGACAAAATGACATAGTATTAGATTAAAACAATTAGGAAAAGACCCAAAAGCCCTTTAAAAATAACTGTCGGACTCAACCTATGGTTTTGACCTACGGACCGTAAGACTTTCTACGGTTCGTACTGGTCAACCGTAGACCAAGTACTGGACCATGAAATCGTCTATCTTTTGACAGAACATTTCTACAGCTTATAGGTCTTCCAACAATCTGTAGCCACCGACCCTAGAAACAACCTTTTACCCTCAAAATCTCACTAAGTCTGGGACTCTCCTATGAGACTTATCTGTGACTCGTACAAAGAACGATGGGTCGTCCTAGCGAACCTTACAAACGGTACTGAGACTTGTTCTTAGAAAAATTATTTTCCCCCTTCTACAGATAACATCCATGGCCCATAGAAGCTTTTATGATCCATAGATAGGATCCGCAGACACAGCCTACAACCCAAAAACTTATATTCTTCCTATTCAAAAATTTGAGGTGGTACAATATACCCCCTTGGGAACATTGGTCCTCGAATGGGATTCAAGGAACCATAAGAAGGGTAGGGGAGATATCTAACTTCCCAACATGAATGCAACTTCATCAAAACGAACAATATCAGGGAGGAACATCAAATCCAAGCTTAAACATACTCAAAACATCATTTCATAAAGTATGCGTGCAATTCATACTCAATTCACATAATCATAAAGCAATCAATGAAGCAAAATCAAAATCTCAAAAGCAAGTTTTTCACGAATATGCATGCATGAGAAAACATGAGAATGAGTAAGACATGAGGATGGACCGTGAGGAACTAAATACCTCAAGCTAGATTAGGGTCAGAGGGAACTAGATGGGGCTAATGGGACATCACATCTGCCTCAGCCTCCTATGTAGAACCCTCAACCCAGTGATTCCTCTAAAGATCTTTACGGATGTAACTTTCTTATTTCTCAACTTCTTAACTTGCCGGTCTAATATCTCAATAGGTACCTCCTCATAAGAAAGGCTCTCTTTTATACTAAGACTCTCTAATGGTACAATGGATGTTAGATCACCAACACATTTCTTCAACGGGATATGGAAAACCAGATGTACCGATGCTAAGTCATTAGGCAAATAAAGTTCATAAGAAACTTTACCAATACGCCTCAATACTTGATATGGGCCAACATAATGGAGTCTAAGCTTGTTTTTCTTACCAAACCTCATGACACCCTTCATAGGTGAAATTTTCAAGTAAACCCAGTCATCTTCATTAAACTCAAAAGCTCTTCTTCTAACATTGGTATAGGACTTTTGTTAACTTTGAGCCATTTTCAACCTTTCTCTAATAAGTTAAACCTTCTCCATAGCCTCATGTACCAGCTCGGGACCTATCAAAGCAATCTCACCAACTTCAAACCAACCTATGGGAGATCTACACCTCCTACCATAAAGAGCTTCAAATGGAGTCATACCATTACTTGAATGATGGCTATTATTATTATTATTATAAGAAAAAATAATCAAAGGCAAATGATCATCCCAATTACTCTTTATCACACCCCGAGGTAACCCCCCTAACATAACATGGGACCTAAGATCACGAGTGACCCCAAGCTAACCCTAAACCTGGCATATCATAAGCATTTTTAAAATATGTAAGAAAACATGAACTAATGTGGAAGCTAAGTCAATTGATAACTGAAAGTGGGGAATACCCAACTAGTATGAATGTATATAACACACTGAGTTTAATAACAATCGAAGAATTAGACTTAACAATTTAAGTTAATTGTACTATTATGTCTGAAAAGGCTTTACTGACTAGAGTTGATGGGACATTCCCCCCAGCTAACTTTAGCAAAATTGAAAACTGAATAAAAGACAAAAATTGAAATGCATGTCTATTGTCCTCGAAGTATGAGAACTCACCACTGGAAAGCTGCTGAATGCGGAACGAGAATCGATCTATGTGTGATCCGGATGCTGAGTACCTAAACCTACATCATGAAAGGATGTAGAGCATTCATGATATAGCGCAGAGTATGCATTAGTACTTGGAATGTACTGAGCATGCAGATATAGATAATAGCTTAACAAAATATATAAGCTGAACAAGGCATAACTGAGCAATGATTTAATCTGAACAGGATATAAATGTTGAAATATAACTTATAAGCTAGGATAACTACATTGACCAAGTACTAATCATGAACATAGTATGACGAGACTGAATACGGAAGTATAACCTAAAAACATGGTCAAATGCACTAGAGTCTGACTGTGGAAGCTACTACTAACTAACATAAAACAATGTGAGCTAAATGTGGAGTCCGATGTATACATCCCATCAAGAGGACCAAATATACCTTGCCAGGGGTATAAAGGCATGACTGGCGTGATCACTAAATTTGATGCCCAATAGAGGGGACTTATATTCCTACGGAGGCATGTAGTTCTGGGACTATGAGGGTACGTTGAACCCTAGTCGAACTCGGTGCTAAGTCTACTCCCACAGGATATGAATGTGACTGAAATTTAAGGGAAACACTGAGTAGCTCAAAATACTGACCTGTTAACTGAGAATGCAACATTCATGTACTGACAAAGTGACATTTGAAATCAGGAGCATGATTATCTTTTTAACTGACTTAGCAAGTATAATTCATGAACTAAAATAATTTGTACAACTAGGGTTCTGAGTTTCATGCAAGGAACTACGCAAACTTTCCAAGAAACAAGCTAATTCGATTTAGGATACAATAACAGCTAAATCACAACAATTTTCTAAGGTTTTAGAAACACCCTAGGTCTAAACAAGATATGGAGAATAAAGGATATGACTGAATTATAGGGACCTAATGGATGAAAGGAACCCACTAGTGAAATCCCACGTAACTGGTGACGAAATTCATGGAGAAATCCTTTGATTTTGGGGCTGAAACTTGAAGAAAACTTTCTTCTTGTTCTTGAGAGGCTAGTCGACTTTCCCCTTCTTGTTGACTCAAATTTTGATGAATTTTGGTGAATAATGATTTTGGGTAGGTTCTGACTAAAATACTAGGCTTAAATTGAGTAAAACGATGTAGTTTAGGTGTTAAACAGCGTAGTTTAAATGTCCAATGCATGGGAAAAGACTAAAATGACCCTAACTTAAAAGTTGATGAGGCCCTCCCACGGCACAACTAACGGACCGTCAAAGGTACCACGGCCCATCAAGTAGGTCGTGGTTCTTGGACAGTGTCTACTAGTCCCTAGTACTTCCAACTATGGTCCACTTCATGGACCGTGTGAAGGACCACGGGCCGTGAAGGGCACTGTGGTTCTTCCCTTTGACTGGGGGTCTGGTGGTTCTGGATGATGGACCCATCGACGGCCCATCATCAAGACACAGCCCATGGAGGGCTCCGTGGTTTGGATGTCTGAGCCCTGGTAGCTCTGCCTTGCATCCGCGAGCCTTCCCATGGTTCGTATAGGGATCCATGGCTCGTGAAGAGCTTCATGGTCCACTATTTCTGGGTGGGTGTGAACCACGATGAGGGTGACAGAGCGTGTCCCTGATCACGGCTCGTGAACCCCTCTGTGGTTCACCTTTTTCTGCCAAAAATTCCAAGTCTAATTTCTGAGGTCTTACATTATCTCCCCCTTGGGAACATGTGTCCTAGAATGAAGTCTAAAGAAGCTGAGTATGGAGGGAAGGAGCTGCAATCCCTACCACTAAGTATTGGAAACTGATATCCAACTAAACTGAGTTCCATAAACATACAAATATAACAAAATGCAAGAACAACTAGAGGAACAAGATATTGAGACTGAATTTACGCAAGAGTAAACTAAGAGACTGGAGATGAACTATACCTGAAGCTAAAACAAAATCGGAAGGAAAGAGGTGAGGATACTTGGTCTTCAATGTTGTTTCTGCTTCCTAAGTAGCTCCCTCTATGGACTGACTCCTCCACAAAACCTTCACTGAAGCGACTTCCTTATTCCTTAACCTACGAACCTGACTGTCAAGAATCTCAACTGGCACCTCTTCATAAGTGAGGCTATCCTTCACAACCACACTCTCTAATGGTACCATTGATGTCGGATCACTCACACACTTCTTCAACAAGGAATTATGAAAAACTGGATGAACCCCTGCTAGTAGTGCTGGCAACTTTAACTCATAAGCCACATTACCAACCCTCTTCAGGATATTGTAAGGACCTACATATCTAGGACAGAGCTTCCCTTTCTTGCCAAATTTCTAACCCCTTTCATAGGTGACACTTTCAGGAAAACCCAATCATTGATCTCAAACTCTAAGTCCCTTCTACTCGCATCTGTATAGGACTTCTGAAAACTCTGGGTTGTCTTTAATCTATCTCTCATAAGTTGAGCTTTCTTCACAGCCTCATGAACCAAATCTGGCCCAATCAAGGCTATTTCACCTACTTCAAACCAACCAACCGAAGATCTGCATCTACGCCCATATAATGCCTCATAAGGGGTCATCTGAATATTGGAATGGAAGTTGTTAATATAGGCAAACTCTATGAGGGGTAGGTGATCATCCCAACTACTCTTGAAATCGATCATCCAAGCTCTCAACATGTCCTCTAAGGTCTGAATGGTACGCTCTGCCTGACCATTCGTCTGAGGATGAAATGTTGTACTGAGATTTACTTGAGTACCAAGACCTTTCTGAAATTATATCCAAAAATGAGAGGTAGATTGAGGACTTTTATCTGAGATGATAGACAAGGGAACCCAGGCAACCTGACTATCTCATTAATGTAGAGTTTAGCGTAGTCCTCCATCAAATATGTAGTCTTGACAGCCAAGAAGTGACCAGACTTAGTAACTCTGTCTACTATCACCCAAATAGAGTCATGTTACCTGCAGTACGAGGTAAACCCGTAATGAAGTCCATGTTATCACTTCCCACTTCCATGTAGAAATGTTAATCTCTTGGGTCATACCTCCTGGTTTCTGATGTTCTACGTTAACATGTTGACAATTAGGACATGTAGCCACAAAGTCTGTTATATCCCTCTCCATGCCGTTCCACCAAAAAACTTCTCGCAAATTATGGTTATCGCAGTTGCACCTGGATGAATAAAATACGTGGAGCTATGGGCTTCTGTAAGGATTTTTTGCCTCAACTCACCCACCTTAAAAACACATAAGGACCCTGGTAACGAAGCACACCATTTGCCCCTTGGAAAAAAACCTCTACTTTCTGCTGATGAACTGCACCGTTCAACTAAAGCAATATAGGATCATTATCTTGCTTTCCTTAACCTCCGCTACCAATGAAGATTTTGACCCATTCTAAACTATCACACCATCACCTGATATGTCTGTAAGGCAAACTCCTAAGCAGACAAACCGATGAACATCTTTGGCTAACTCTTTCTTGTCTTCCTCAACATGTTCTACACTACCCATAGATAGTCTGTTGAGAGCATCAACTACTATATTGACCTTACCAGGATGGTAAAGCACATTCATGTCATAGTCCTTGAGAAACTCGATCCACCTCATCTGACAAAGATTCAACTCTTTCTGGGTGAACATATATTGGAGGCTCTTATGGTTTGTAAACACATCTACGTGAACACCATACAAGTAATGTCTCAAATTTTTAGGGCGAATACTACAGCTACAAGCTTAAGGTCATGAGTCGGGTAGTTCTTCTCATGTACCTTAAGATGTCTAGAAGCATAAGTTATAACATTACCTCACTGCATCAACACACAACCAAGGCCGACCTTATATGTATCACAATAAATCACATAACCCTCTAAACCATCTGGTAGGGTCAAGATCGGAGTTGTAGTCAACCTAGTCTTCAGTTCTGTGAAACTTTTCTCGCACTCATCTGACTACTGAAATTTGACTTTCTTCTGAGTCAACTTGATCAATGGGGAAGCTATGGATGAAAATCCTTCAACAAATCTCAAACCTAGGAAACTTCTGATATCTGTTGGAGATGTGGGTTTGGGCCAGTTTTGTACTACCTCAATTTTCTAAGAATCCACTCGGATTCCTTCACTGGATACCACATGACCAAGGAAATCGACTGATTGTAACCAGAATTCACATTTGCTAAACTTAGCAAATAGCTGGCAATCTTTGAGAGTTTGCAGAACAACTCTCAAATGAGTCGCATGTTCATCCTCATTCCAAGGATAAATGAGGATATCATCAATAAAGACGATAACAAACAAGTCCAAATATTGTTGGAACATCCTGTTCATTAAGTCCATGAAAGCTGCAGGAGCATTTGTTAGTCTGAAAGACATAACTACAAATTCATAATGACCATACCGAGTTCCAAAGGCTATCTTCGGAATGTCACTATCTCTGACTCTGAGCTGATGATAGCCGGATCTAGGGTCTACCTTCGAGAGATGACTAGCACCCTGAAGTTGGTCAAACAAGACATCAATCTTAGGGATGGGATACTTATTCTTGTCTGTGACTTTATTCAACTACCGATAGTCAATGCACATTCTGAAAGAACCATCTTTCTTTTTCACGAATAATACTGGTGTACCCCATGGGGATATACTGGGTTTGATGAACCCCTTATCTGGAAGGTCTTCAACTGCTCTTTCAATTCCTTAAGCTGGGTCGGAGCCATTCTATAAGGAGGGATCAAAATAGGCTGGGAATATGCAAGGAGATCTATTCCAAAGTTGATTTACCTTTCAGGAGAAACTCTGAGAAGATCTTCTGGAAACACTTCTAGAAACTCATTTACTACTAGACTGACTCATGAATTGGGTTTCAGAATTTGAATCCTTAACCTGAACAAGATGATAGACATACCCTTTGGAAATCATCTTTATGGCCTTAAGGTAAGAGATAAATCAACCTACAGGCACTGAGCTGCTACCCTTCCACTCTAAGACTGGCTCATTTGGAAACTGAAACCAAACTATCATAGTTCTACAATCGACTGAGGTATAACAGGAATGTAACCAATATATGCCTAGAATGATGTCGAAACCTACCATCTCTAACTCTAAAAGATATGCTGAGGTGACTTTCTAAGAGACTGATAGGGCAATTTCTGTATACCCGTCTAGCTATGATTAGGTCGCCAACTGGATTAGAGACGGAGAAGGGTTCTAAAAGAGTTTCTGGACTGACACCGAAATTTACTGCTATATAGGGAACTACAAAAGACAGAGTAGCCCCTGGGTCTAACAATGTATAAACATCTAAATCAAAGACTCGTAACGTACAAGTGACCACATCAGGAGAATCTTCTTGGTCCTGGCGAGCCTGGATAGCATACAACATGTTCTGGCGCTGACCGCCATATGTACCAGATTAAGCCCCCTACTGAGTTAGGCGACCTGTTGGTGCTGCTAGAGCTGTAGACTAAGCCTTATTGTTGTTACCTACTTGCCCCTACATGGAAGAAGGGAAATCCTCCAGCCTATGGCTAGACTGACCGCACCCAAAGCATCCTTCCCTGTCTGCAAGACACTCGCTCGGATGGTTCTTACCACACTTTGGACAAGTCGAGAAAGTCCTGTTACCTGAAGTACTCCCTTGAGAGTTAAAGCCTAATGTCCTACCTTTCTGATCATTTCAAAACCTGGGAGATGGAGCACTAGATGATGAAGGTGCTGGGGATGAAGATTTATATTGAAACTATGAGCGACTTCCACCGCCCGACTTATGCTGAGAATACGCATAGTTGCCTGTTCTAGCCTTTTTGTTATCCTTAGCCATTTTTCTAAGTTTATCTCCTCAACCTGCTGATCATGAGTCATTACCCTGGAGATATCCTTGTCCTCTAGAAGTATAGCATTGTTGCACTCTGTCTTCACCAAATCGGATACCCCAAACAAGAACTTACTCATTTGTGCCCTCAGATTGGCAACCATGTGTGGAGCATACCTGGAGAGCTGAGTGAACTTTAGTCCGTATTCTTGGACTGACATGGCACCCTGCTTCAATTCATAAACTGCTGAGCTTTAGCCTCCCTCAACTCTCTCGGGAAGAACATGTCCAGAAAAGCTCCAGTAAAATAATCCCAAGTCACAGGAACTGCATCCGCACCCATGTTGTCTTTTCATTGTGTAAACCATATGTGAGCCCCATCCTTAAGCTGGTAGGATTCCAACTCCACCCTGTTATTTCCAGTCACTTGCATCACTCCGAAAATCTTTTTGACCTCATCAATAAAGTTTTGTGGGTCTTCATCAACCTTTGACCCTAGAAATTCGGGTGCATTCATACAAACAAAGTCTCAAACTCTAACTGCAGTTGATCCAGCATTAGTGTTTGTAGGGACTGGGGCCTGCTGATTGTTCTAGTTGGCCACACTCTGAGCCAAAAGCTGGATGGCATTCTGAAATTCTGCATTCGTAACCTCATGGTTCAGGACTGGAGGAACTTTGTTAGCGTTGCATGCATTAGCATTTTGTGCATAAGCTCTACGAGGAGGCATGATCTGAAACACATAAAGATTGATTATAAAAGAGAAGTTGGATCATACCTCACACACGATAAGAATAGCAAAAAAGTGATGTTTTTCTTAAAACACTTCGTAGCCTCCCTCTCATAGATGTGGTGAACTTCACACCCATGAAAGAGACTCTACTTAGTGCGGCTTTCAGACATCCTAGGACTCTTAAACCTAATTCTCTAATACTGAGTTTGTCATGCCTAGTGGCTACCCCCTTGACGTAACACGGGACCTAGGATCACGCGTGACCCCAAGCTAACCCTGAAGCTGGCATATCATAAGCATACTGAAAATATATAAGAAAACATGAACTAATGCGGAATCTAAATCAACTTATAACTAAAAGTAGGGAATACCCAACTAGTACAAATGTATATAACACACTAAGAGTTTAATAACAACTGAAGAATTAGACTTAACAATTCAAGTTGATTTTACTACTATGTCTGAAAAGCCTCTATAGACTAAAGTTGATGGGACATGCCCCCAGCTAATTCTAGCAAAATTGAAACTGAATAAAATACTAAAATTCAAACACATGTCTATTGTCCTTGAAGTATGAGAACTCACTACTAAAAATTTTCTGAATACGAATCGAGAATCGATCTAAGCGTGATTTGAATGCTGAATACCTGAACCTACATCATGAAAGGATGTAGCGCAGAGTATGCATCAGTACTTGGAATGTACTGAGCATGCAGGATATAGATAATAGATGAACAAAATATTTAAGTTGAACAAGGCATAAGTAAGCAATGATGTAATTTGAACAGGATATAAATGTTGAAATATAACTTAAAAGCTAAGATGACTGCAATGACCAAGTACTAATCATGAACATAACATATTGAGACTTAATACTGAAGTATAACCTAAAAAGCTGATCAAATACATTAGAGTCTGACTGTGGGAGTTACTATTAACCGACATAAAACCATGTGAGCTAAACGTGGAGTCTGATGTATACGCCTCATCGAGAGGACCCAATATACCTTGCTAGGGGTATAAAGCCATGACTGGCGTGATCACTAAATCTGATGCCCAACAGAGGGGACTTATACTTCTACGGGGCACGTAGTTCTGGGACTATGAGGGTACGATAAACCCTAGTCCAACTCAGTGCTAAGTCTACTCCCACTGGATATGAATATGACTAAAATGTAATTGAAACACTAAGTAGCTCAAAATACTAAGATGTTAACTGAGAATGCAACATTCATGTACTGACAAGGTGACATTCGAAATCAGGAGCATGATTATTTGTTTAACTGACCTAGCAAGTAAAATTCATGAACTAAAAGAATTTATACAAATAGGGTTCTGAGTTTCATGCAAGTAATTACGCAAACTTTCCAAGAAACAAACTAATTCGATTTAGGATACTACAACAGCTAAATCACAACAATTTTCTAAGGTTTTAGAAACCCTAGGTCTAAACAAGATATGGAGAATCAAGGATCTGACTGAATTCTAGGAACCTAGTGGATGAAAGGAATCCACTAGTGAAATCCCACATACCTGGTGACGAAATTCATGGAGAAATCCTTTGATTTCGGGGTTGAAACTTGAAGAAAACCTTCTGCTTGTTCTTGAGAGGCTGGTTGACTTTCCTGTTCATTTTGGCTCTAATTTCAATAAATTATGGTGAATAATGATTTTGGGTAGGTTCTGACTAGAATATTAGGTTAAAACTGAGTAAAACAACGCAATTTAGGTGTTAAACGACGTAGTTTAAATGTTCAATGCATGGGAAAAAACAACAAAATGACCCTGACTTAAAAGCTGGCGTGGCCCTCCCACGGCGCCACTGACGGATCGTCAAAGGAACCACGGCCCGTCAAGTGGGTCGTGATTCTTGGCTAGTGTCTAATGGTCCCTAGTACTCCCAACTACGGTTCATTTCACGGACCGTGTGAAGGACCACGGGTCGTGAAGGCCACCGTGGTTATTCACTTGGGAAGGGGGTCTGCTGGCTCTGGACGACAGACCCATCCGCGTCCCGTCATCGAGATCACGACCCGTGGAAGGCTCCGTGGCTAGGATGCCTGAGTCCTGGTGGCTTCGCCTCGCATCCGCGAGCCTTCCCACGGCTCGTGTGGAATCCACGGCCCGTGAAGGACTTCGTGGTCCACCACTTCTAGGTGGGTGTGAACCACGATGAGGGTGACGGACCATGGCCCTGATCACGGCCCGTAAACCCCACCGTGGTTCACCTTTTTTGCTAGAAAGTCCACGTTTGATTTCTGAGGTCATACACCCTTAAAGTCAATCATAAAAACTCTCAACATATCTTCCAAAGTTTGGATAGTACGCTCCGCTTGCCCATCATTTTGAGGATGAAAGGTTGTACTAAGCTTAACACGAGTACTAAGGCCCTTTTGGAAAGATCTTCAGAATTGAGAAGTAAATTGGGTACCACGATCAGAGATAATGGATAGGGGCACTCTATGCAACCTAACCATCTCCCTTAGATACAACTTAGCATAGTCCTCCACCAAATATGAAACTTTGACGATAATGAAATAAGCGGACTTTGTCATACAATCCACAATAGCCCAAATTGAGTCGTGTTTTCACCGGGTGTGGGGTAAACCAACAATAAAATCCATATTCAAATCTTCTCACTTCCAAGTAGGAATACTAATATCTTGGTAGAAACTTCTAAGCTTTTGATGTTCAACTTTCACTTGTTGACAATTAGGACACTTGGCGACAAACTCCCCAATATCTTTCTTCATTCCATTCCACCAATAGACCTCTCGCAAGTCACGGTACATCTTGGTGGCTCCCGGGTGAATGGAATATCGAGAACTCTGGGTTTCTAATCAAATTTTCTCCCTCAAATCATCAACATTGGGAACACACAAACGACCTTGATATTGAAGCACACCATCTCCCCCTTGGAAGAAAGCCTCTACAAACTTTTTAGGACAAATTACTTAACTACACTCCTTTACTTACCTTAATATCCATTTATCCCTACTTATTTCAAAATTTTCAAAATTCCCTTATTTACCTATGTATCCCGCATGTATCCCGTGCACAACGCTATGTATCCCGCTATGTGGAATGTATCAAACGCTATGTATCCCGTGCACAACGCTATGTATCCCGTGCACAACGCTATGTATCCCGCTAAGTGGAATGTATCAAACCTAATGTATCTCGTGCACAACTCAATGTATCCCGCTATATGGAATGTATCAAACCTAATGTATCCCGTGCACAACGCTATGTATCTCGCAAACATCATTTTTAAGGGATTTTTGGTAAATATAAAACTAGAAGGAATAGGATGTTATTAGTACTTATAATATGTGGTTCCTATAATTTATACAACTTTTTAAGCACTATTTCCTTCAAATCAATCAAGGTCAGGTCGAGACCTTGCTTGGCTTTCACATCCGACACAAAAGATGATTCTGAACCATTATGAACCATGATACCACTGTTAGTGGAATCAACCAACCAAACAACCAATCGGGCTAATCCATGAACAAAACGAACCAACTCCTTCTTAACAACCTCAACATGAGAAACACTACCCATTAATAATCAACCAAGGGCATCCGCTACCACATTCGCCTTATCAGGGTGATAGAGAACACTCATGTCGTAATCCTTTAGCAACTCTAGCCACCTACTTTGGCGAAGATTTAGATCCTTTTGCTTCAACACATATTTCAAACTCTTATGATCTGTAAAGACATTAACATGGACACCATATAAGTAATTCCTCCATATCATTAAGGCAAACACAACTGCCACTAGTTCCAAATCATGGGTTGGATAGTTCTTTTCATGAATCTTAAGTTTCCTTGAAGCATAAGTGATAACCTTCCCATTTAGTATAAGGACACACCCTAAACCAATTCTTGAGGCATCAGAATAAACAACAACAAGCCCATCTGATCCTTTTCATATGCTCAATACCAGAGCGGATGTAACTATTTCTTTCAATTCTTAGAAACTCTTCTCACATGCTTCCGATCATAAGAACTTCACTTTATTTTGGGGCAATGCCTTTAATAGAGAGGAAATCAAAGAGAAATTTTCCACGAACCTTCTATAATAATCAGCCAAACCCAAGAAACTTCGATTATCCGAAGGGGATAGAGGTCTAGGCCAACTCTTAACCTCATCTATCTTCTTAGGATCTATCACAATACCCTTACCAGAAAACTATGTGACCAAGAAAAGCCACGTATCTCAACCAAAATTCGCATTTACAAAACTTTGCAAAGATTTGTTGGTCTTTGAGGACTTGCAACATAGTTCTCAAATGATCGGTGTGCTCATCCTCACTCCTTGATTAAATCAAGATGTCATCGATAAACACAATCAGAATCATGTCAAGATGTTGTCTAAAAACTCTATTCATCAAGTCCATAAATACGGCTGGAGCATTAGTCAAACCAAACTACATTACCAAAGACTCATAATGACCATACCAAGTTCAAAAACTCACCTTCAGAATGTCATCTTTCTTCACCCTTAATTGGTGATAACCCGACCGGAGGTTGACCTTAGAGATGGAACTTGGTCCTTGGAGTTTATCAAGCAAGTCATCTATCATCGAAAGAGGATATTTATTCTTAATGGTAACCTTGTTCAATTGTCGTAGTCAATACACATATGAAGTGAACCATCTTTATTACGAACAAACAACACTGGAACACCCCATGAAAAGATACTAGTTCGGATGACACCCTTATCCAACAAATCCTTCAATTGCTCTTTTAATTTCTTAAGTTCTATCGGAGCCATACGGTAAGGATCAGAGGAATAAAGATAGGTTGCGTATCTGAGAGAAGGTCAATACTGAAGTATATTTCCTTTTTGGAAGGAACACCAGGTAGATCATCGGGGAAGACTTCCAGAAACTCATTCACCACAGGGAACGACTTAAGAGTAGGGGTTTTAGAATCCATATCCCTAACTCAAACAAGATGATAAATGCAACCCTTAGAAATCATCTTTCTAGATTTAAGACAAGAAACAAACTAACCCTTAGGCATAGACTTTCCCCTTTCCACTCTAGGACGGGCTCATTTGGAAATTCAAACCATACTACTCGAGTGCTACAATCGATATAGCATAACACGAATGGAGCCAATCCATATCAAGAATAACATCGAAATATAGCATATCAGACTCTACAAGATCAACATGAGTGACTTTATGGGATAAGGAGAAAGGATAATTTCTATAAACTCTCTTGGCCACAATAGATTCACCAATAAGAGTAGAGACAAAAAAGGGTCTATCAACATATCTGGAAGAACATAAAAACTCATAGCAATATATGGCGTCACAAAAGATAATGTAGCACTGGATCAAGAAAAGCATAAACATCAAGAGAAAAGACTCTCAACGTACCGGTAACAACATCGGGAGAACCCTATTGATCATGTCGAGTTTGAAGTGCACAGAATTGGTTTTGCTTTGGAGCACTTGAACCCGAACCACTAGGTGGAGCTTGGCTACCATCTTTTCCCTTGTCTAGATGGAAAATATCTCAAGCGGTTACTGATGTTTGTGTAATCAAGACACAACTTCCAATGCAAGTGTCTACGATCGTACAATAGTAAAGTAACCCAACCAAGGGTTGGGATCGTTCCCACAGGGAGTGGTTTGGAGAATTAGTAGTAAAATAAAATTAAGTTCTAGTTAGTCATAGCTGAAAACATTGTCGAATACAAACATACTAAATCTAAGGGGTGACAAAAAAGTGTCAATTAACGATGGGGTTTTGTCACAAGTAAGTAAAAGAAAGCAAAAATGCAAAGAGTACTAATCAAGGAGATGGGGTTCTTGGGATGTGATAGGAATACGGGAAACACTAAACTATTGGGTACATGTTTTTGACAATAAATTTGTTGAATATTTGTGACTAGGCTAGACTATAGTGGGGGTAAATTCTCTCTCGACCTGAACCTCATGTCGACCTAATCCCACCGGCCACCAATTTAGTAGTCTTAGTTTTACAACCTCTCTCTCGAGCAAGCCGAAAACACAAAGGTGAAATCGTATTTGCAACTACAATTTCATTAAGTTCCACCACAACTACTAAACGAAATCACATCTAAACAACAAATAAATCATCAACAAGCAAGACTTAATAGATAATCTAACCCATATTCACAAAATCACACCCCAAGAATTGGGGTTTTAGCTTGTAAAAGAGATAGAAATTTATACCAGTATGAGTTTGCATTCACATGGGTATGAAAATATAAGTCTTAAAACAAGCCAAGAGTGAAGAATCCACAAGACCCAAGTCCAATTTTTTGGAGGTGAAACCCTTTGAACCTTCAAGTTCTTCAAAACCCTCTCCAAACTTAGAACTCAAAAATAAAAGCGAAGTCTGAAAAAATTATTGTTCAAAGCTAAAAATTCGATTTTAGAATAATAATTCTCAACGAGTATTTATAGTTTTCAAAAATATGTGCTGCAGCGGATCATTCGGCGTCGTTAGTCGAGATCGCCGATCAACTCGGTGATCCGCCCTTTTGGTAGGTTTCATCGTCGTCTTGCTCTATCCTTCAGCATCGTCATGTTTGGATCATTGGGCAACATAGTACAACTTTGCAGAACTGCTCGGTGATACGCCGACTACTCTTTTTCACCGCCGATTTGATCATTTCCTTCAGGGCTCAGCACACTGGAACAAAAGGCGAGCACAGGACCTTTTGGCGACTCGCCGAATAGGTTCAGCGATTCTCAGATCTTCATTTCTTCGTTCTTTCAGCTGCCTTTGTTTCTTTTTTTTTTGCTAAGTAGTGTCCATGCTTTTCTTCAAACTCTAAATACCTGAAACTTAAGGGTTTTCATCAGATATTGAGATAAAATATGCATTTGAGGACACTAATTCAATCAAAATATAGCCCTAAATGAGTACAATTTGTGGACTCATCAGTGACCACTTTTGCCACAACTAAAACAATTATTCGTGCGCATTAAACATTTTCCTAGATGACTCTTGCCACACTTTGGCATATGGGAACCGAAGATCCATTTCAACCATCATTTCCTCTTTGAGGCTTAGGGTTAGAAACCATATCTTTGTTGAATTTAGGAGTCGGAGCATTGGAGGAACCTTGACTAGGAAACCTTTGTCAGAAATTAAAACGGCCATGTCCATCGGACCTTGAATGTGAGAAATCAACATCACCTCTCTTTGCCCTATTTGCCTCCCTAGACTTGTCCTTAAGTTTCTCCTCTTCAATGTGTTGAGCATGAATCATTAGACTATAAATTCCCATTTAATTAATGAGCATAGCGGTACGACATTTTTTAGCCACCATTTCTGACACACCCAAAACAAACTTACTCATTCTTGTCCTAGAGTCGGAAACCATAGTGGGAGCATACCTAGACAATTGAGTAAACTTCAACGTATACTTCTTCACAATCATGTTTCCTTGATGAAGGTTGATGAATTCATGTACCTTTACCTCCCTCATTTCAAGGGGAAAGAACTTATCAAGGAAAGAAGCCTTAAGTTTTTCCCAATCAAGAGGACCCTCATCAACCGCCCTCTCTTCCATTTATTGGTTGAACCAAACTTGAGCAACATCCTTAAGTTGATAAGCGAATAATTCCGCCTTTTCCACCAGCGTCACTCTCATGATCATCAAGACCTTATACACCTCATCAATGAACTCTTGAGGATCTTCCTCAACCTTAGAACTATGAAACTCCGGGGGATTCATCCTAGTGAAGTCCCTCACTCTAGTTGTAGTCGCACCCATATTTGGGTTCACGGGGACCAAAGCCTTACTATTGGATTGAGCCGTCATGGCTTTATCCAACACTTGAAAAGCAACTCGAAACTCCACATTAGTTACTTATTCGGCCAAAGGGTCGGCCGAAACTTGTGAAGCCTCTTGAGGAGCTTCTTGTTCCATATTCTCATTTGCATTCCTTCTCAAGTATTCTCTTCAAGGGGCCATATTCTGAAAAGCATTAGATACAAATTAGGAGACAAACATATAAAGTTACACTTCATGCACGACTTTAGAGTAATGAAAGAAGTGGAATTTCTTAAACATCTTATAGCCTCTCATTCATAAATGTGGTGCGTTTCACACTCATGAACAAGACTCTACTTGACATGGCTTATGACAAATCATAGGACCTTTCTAAACCTTGCGCTTTGAATACCAAGTTTTTATGATCCAAAGTACACCCCCTACACAAGACAATTAGCACACATAGAAGCTTCTACAGTCTGTAGATGGGATCCGTAGACACAGCCTGCAACCCAAAAACTTATTTTCTTCCTTTTCCAAAATCCGAGGTGTTACAAATTCCTCTTGGAAGTCAAAATTCAGGAACCATTCCTTCAGGATCAAAGCCATACTGTTGATCGTGTAAGGTCCAGAGTATAGGATTTCATTCCTAGCTTGAATGTATGGAAATTTAGCAATATAGAACCCAACTTCATGATAGTTAGTTCTTGCGTAGCAACTGAATTTCAGGTCCTCGCTATGTAGTTTCTCATGTACATGTAATTTGGGTTTTTGCCCATAACATACATAACAAGAGAATTTCTTCATTATAGAGTCTCCTTACCTGTATCAGATTGCTCAATTTTCACCACTAATTTCCCATCTATTACTTGAGGGGAACAAAAGCTAGGGCCATACCATTGGCAGCATCCCTATTTCTTGAAAACAATCATGCCCAAGTCTTTTCCAGCTCCTTATGCTCAGGTTAATCTCGTGTGGTTCCATCAATGGTATTTCAGCCTGTGTCGATTCCATCAAATTCCCATTCATCATCGTGCTAGTATTGTCCCCCTTTTTGTTCCAGAACTTGATTCTAACTCTCTTCAGAGTACTAGCTATTGGAGTGGTTGCACATTTCCCTTTCAATAGTGTTACTGCTAGGGTTAGATGTGGTTTGAGTAGTTGCGTGTTTATCCACCATCGGAGTAGTTCCTACCATTCCCATCTTCGTTGATGATGTCGTTTCGTGGTCGTCCTGTCCTCGTCCCTGTGCTCACTTAGCCATGGAAGAATGCCAGATGTGTACGTTAGAAAGATGAGCTTAATGTGCACCCAGAGCTTCCATTTATTCAAATGATAGTGAATTATTATTCATATTTTAGAATTAAATAACATCCATTCATTCTATATAAATGATGTGGCATGATCTTAACAAGCCTCAGGTATGGAGAAAATTCATTTGGGAACGTCACTCTCGAATAGGCACTATAGTGCGAGATCTGATTTTAGTCAAGGCTTCAATTTGTGCTCCGAACACAGAGTGAGAAACCAAAAAAACTAACCATTGAAAAATATTGAACAAAAACTTAATGGAGGGAGTCTCAACTCATCTCTGTGCAATTCTCCCCTATTGCTATGATTAAGCAATTATTTTTCTTTCCTGAAATTCTCTATTTTTCCCTCCTTTTATTCAAACATTGAATGTATTAATAGATTTAAGAATTTTGTGTTATGATATCATTTTATAAATACTTTTTTTTTAAAATACCACATAATGATAATCAATTTTTCTTCTTTTTGTTGTTGTTTGTCTCAAGAAAATAATTTGAAACTAACGAATTGTTTTCGATTCTTTCAATTAATGAATTTGAAGTATGTTATAATTTTTGTATAAATTAAATTATTTCTTAATTAAAATATGAAGCTCTTTTCGCATTTTTTTCCTTAAAGGGGTAAAAAAGTGTCCAAATTTTATAACGATACAAAAGTTATGACATTTTTTAAGTCACAAATTTTTAAAATCTCTTAATTACAAATTTAATTTAATGTTTAATTCAAATTATGTCATATCAATTATAACAAATCCAATACTTTTTTTTGCCAACAAACATTGAACTAAAATTTATTTATTTTCAAAATGGTTTACCATCTGAGATGAATCTATTATTTCAATTTGTTATTTTTTTATTGAATTACATGCGCATAAAGACCATAAAAAGAGTTTCGCTTGACCCCATAAGCGGGACCAAGCATGGTGCCTCCAGAAGCAGAACCCTGTTCTTCTAGAAAATCTCTCAATTGTTCTAGAGCAACTAGAAAGAGATTCTTTAACCAGATAATTAAATTCAATTTTGAACAAAATTTAAGAACTCAAGAAGAGATACAACATTGTTATTTTTGAAAATATAATATAATAAAATTGAAACATACAAAAAAAACTTTTAAAAATGAATAGTTTTCTTTTTATCTTAATCGAACTAAAGTAGGAGAATGATCAATTCCCCACAAAGAAAAAGGCAAAAAGAAGAGAACTAGTAGTAAAAGAATTAACGAAAGAAAAGGAAGAGAACAATAACTGAAAGACAAATTTTATAAGAATATTTCAACCAAGTTTATTTCATATTCATATAATATGCTACATATTGAAAGAGATCCAATAAGATATTGAATTTAAAAACTTTGTTGACTTATTACATCATATGAAGTTTTCCTCTATTGAGTTTGAGTGTATTGGGAGGAGGCGATAAGTTGTGTGATGGACTTGATCCCGGAGGAACTTCATGCAAGGATGACTTAAAGTTTCTTGAAGCTCTTAACTCTATCAAAGATCAAAAAACTTTTTGACTTTTAACGATTTGGTTGAAACATCCTCAATTCTGATAACAACAATGCCTACTGATGTATTGAGAAGGAGAAGAGCAACAACAAACAAAAAGAAACTAAAGTTTATTCATATTGACCCTAAAAGAGATGTAACTTTGCTTCTTATGTGTTTGTTTTGCTTGTATATTCCTTCTTTATATAGTGATTCAATTTTTTTGTCATTTTGATTTATTGTCCTAATTTGATGACTAAAAAATTCGGCATTGAAATTATCCTTACTATTTTTCTAAAATTTCTCCCCTTTTATACTTTAAATTATTTTCTATTTATGGCTAGAAATCTTCATTAAGTTAAATACATTTCATTTATATCATCTCTCATTATTTTTATCTATTTATTTTCTTAGTATCTCTCCCTTTTTTAAGTTTTAATTTTTTCTCATTTTCTACCACTTAGGCATGAGTAAGTGCATACTTTTTAAGTTTTTTTTATTCTTGTAATCTATATAAATGTAACACGACAACTCTTCTAAGAGCATGTTTGGCATTGCTGCTAAAAAACTACTTATTTTTAAAAGCATCTAAAATAAGCTTTCAGAAAAGTTCTTTTAAAAAAAACGATTTGTTTGGCTAATTCATGTAACACCCCGACTTTTAAAAAGGTCTAAATTAACTCGTATCTTTGTGGAAAGACAAGGAAGGTGAGTAATAAATTAAAAATGATGTGTTATGTGATATTTTAAGTGTTCAAGTGTGGTATCTCAAGTTTTGAAGTTAGGTAAGTGACAAAATAAAAGTTGGCGAAAGTTACCGTAAATTCCTTTTTAAAGATTTGTCTGAAATTTGAGTCAAATGTCTCGGACGTTTTCTCCCAATCTATTAAGATTTATGGTCCCCACGAGCTATGAAATCGAAGGTCTACGAGTCTAGTTTCCAACGCATCAAACCGTTCGTTCATACGACTTCAGAATAGAGAGATATTCGCATTTTCGTGGGACTACGCAAGCAGGCACGTGAGGTGGGGCCCTAAGTCGGTGGAATGTTACATATATCTTCTCCTTCGACCTTTTTCTCCATTTTAAGCTAAAATAAAAGAGAAATTAGAGAAACCCATTTCTAGGATCAAGTGAAATATAGATTTTCTCGACTTAAGTCCTTGACGAAAGTTGTTCTACACGTTGGACTCATCATCGTGGTATAATTTGTTTTATCGATTGCGTAGCATATCACACTTTAGTGTTGGGACAGCAAGGGTTTGGATATATTTGAAGGTTTTGAAGCGTATTACGACCTTAAGATCGAGGTAAGACCTTTCTTTCATCGACTCTAGCTTTTATAAGCAGTAAATAGCAATTTGCGACGGAAATACATATATTTTATCGTATTGTCATGGTATATTTTATTTTTATGTGTTGATTATGGTCCTACCTTGTTGTAGTATCGAGGGAGTATTGAGTAAAAGTCGTTAGGCCACGTGAATTTAGCGAAAAAGGTATGTTAAGGCTATTCCCTACTTACGGCATGCTTCCTTAAAGCTTAGAAGCAATGTATTTGGGTTGTTATCCTTGATATACTTGTAGCCGTGATTGTTGATTGTTGGCTGCTCGAGTTGATATAATCCTCCCTTGTCGGGATTCTTATTCAGTTAGTAGCGTCCTTATGTTGGACACGACTTAGAGGCTATTTGTATAGGTTGCTTATAACTAAATTGCTAACTTTTAGCGGTTGGATTGTTATTATTGTCGTTGGGGCTATTGTGGTTAGCTGCAGGAATGTGATCTATGCCTAGAAGGGCTATGTTCTGCCTACAGGGCTATATGGATGTCTAACAGGGCTATGAGTTGCCTACGGGGCTATATTGTGCCTAGAAGGGCTATGAGTTGCCTACAGGGCTATATTGACGCCTAAGAAGGCTATGTGCTTCCTACAGGGCCATGTTGTTGCCTAAGAGGGCTATGAGTTGTCTATAAGCTACGTTGATGCCTAAGAGAGATATGTGCTATCTACGGGGCTATATTAATGCCTAAGAGGGCTATGTGACTGCCTACGAGGCTAGGGGACTACTGATAGGGGTATATAGGCTGATTGGCACCTTCCGGGCTTATGGGGGCCTGAGTAGGTGGTCTTGTGTGCTGTTTGTACCTGCCGAGCTAATGGGGGCTTGGTTAGGTTGTTGTTTTATTATTTTTGATAAGTTTAGATTTAGGAGCAGGTCAGTACACTTATCTTATCCTTGATTTATTTATTAGATTATTCCAGTATATCAGGATACCTCATCATAGTCTATTGACTTTCTTACTCTATACATTATTTTGTACTAACGCCCCATGGCCTTGGGGGCGCTGCATTCATGCATGCAGGTCCTGACAGACGACTGAGTAGACCTCCTCAGCAGCAGGATTGATTTTTATCCGGTTGGCTATCCCCTTCCCTCCGGAGCTGCCAGAGTTGGGAGGTTTGTTAACTTTTGTTGTATATATCTTTATGGGTAGGCTGGGACCCCGTCACACCAATCTTTACTACTCTTAGAGGCTTGCAGACTAGTATGTGGGGTTTATAGCTACGTTATGGCCATGCTAGCCTATGTTGTTGGTTTGCGGAAGCTTGTGAGCTGTTTGATGTATTGTATTGATATATATCTGCTTTTAGTTTTGGTATAGATATCATGGTGGCCTCGACGGCCCAATCAGAACTTCTGTGCTAGTTGACTATTTATTTATATGATCTCCTGGGAGTAGCTGTTTCTTTCATAGATCAGTTGACAGGGGCCTTGTCGGCCGATGGCTTAGTTTTAAGCCGAGATATACTTGTTTAATTTCTTGATTGCGTGTGGCTGCCATGCGCAAGTAGCAAATGGTTCAGCAGGATCAACTCGGGCCTGAGTTTTGGCTTTAGGAGCCAGTTGCGCCCCTCGAGTTTGGGGCGTGAGAATTCATTTGAAAAATATTTTTCATAAGCAAATTGTGTTTGGCTAATCTATTTTAAAAAGTGCTTTCGAGAGTCAAATTATGAAAAACAACATGTATCAATGTATTTTTTATATTGAGATTATTTTATAGAGAGAAACTATGTTAAATATATATTATAAATTCTTTTATTAAGCTTTTATTTTTATTAAATTAAAATGTACATATTAAAATTTCCAATCAATATCATAGATCTTTTTTGGAAGGATAGAAATCTTTAATTGTAATTTTTTTCTCTCTCTAATCTTGTAGAAATATTGTTGTTGCCTTTTTTTCTAATTCTGCAATAATACATAAAATAATATATAAAATATAAAATTTATTATATAAATATTTAAAATAAAATTCTTAAATGAAACTTAACCAAACTTATGAGATATAATGATTAATTAATAATGGATATATTGGTAAATATGTATATATGGAAGAGGATATTTTATCCTTGAAAAAAATAATTTTTTGCTTCTGTTTCTACTTTTTTTAAGAAGCTGAAATTATTAGTTTCTTCCCAACAACAGAAAAATTGTTTTTGCTTCCATTTAAAAGCAGTTTTATTGGTTTGTCAAAAGCTCAATTTTTTTTTGAAAAAAATATTTTTTTTCTCAAAATAAGTGTTTTTGGCCTCCTAACAAAAATGTCAAACAGGCTACAGTAAACACAGAAAATTTCATTAAATAAAAAATATAAAAACACCACCAAACACACTTCGATTGGCACAAATGACTTTCAAATATCAAAAATAATAGTTTTCAAAAAGAATTATATCAAAATTTTCTGAAAAAATAATTAAATAGGAAAAAATTAAAAATAGATTTATAAAAACGCCATGAAACACACTTCGACTTGCACAAATAACTTTCAAATATAAAAATTAATAGTTTTCAAAAATAAAATTACTTTTTTATATCAAATTTCGCCAAAAATAATTATATAGAAAAAAATCAAAATACTTCGCGTGATTGAAAAAACTTCACATACATAAGTTACTAAATATTTTGTTTTCTTCTTGAACATTCAAATAAATAAATAAAATTTTGCAACAACTAAAAGTATCTCCAAATTTACTTATAACATATAGTTTAAAATACAATTTTATAATTTCAAACTCAAAGGTAGTATTTCATAAAACTTACGAAGTAAAAAGTTAAAACCGAAACGTAACTTTATGAATTAAAGAACCACAACAATATCGTACTAAGAAATTCTTCTACATTTGAATATTTTCTCCTAAAAAAAATTCAAAAATATTTCCTTTGATTTTCATCATTTATGAATATTAAACTTCACTAGTAATTTAATAGGTGAAATGACTTTTTCATTATTATATCTCTTTTTGTAAATGTTTATAGGTAGGAAAACACATTTTTGTACATGAGTTCATATTTTAATATATATTTGACGACATAAGTTAAAATATAATTAACTTTAAAAACATCTTTATCTAAGAATAAAAGAAATAAAAATACAGAAAATGAAGAGCAAATAGATAAGGAAAGTGATATTGGATAGTAATCAGAGATGATTTCAGAAACTTTTCTTCATGTTTGACTCAATCACTAATCTCTCTTGTGTTTTATGTTGTTACATTTACGTTCTTTATTTTGAACTATTTGTAACAATTCTTTTAATCTATTATTATTAGTACTAAAAAAATTAAGATTTAATTAATTGTCTCTCTAATATACATTTTAAAAAATAATAATTTTGTAAACATATTTTAAAAATTCATTTTTCTAAATTCAATTACTTTACACTTGGTATCTATTTGATGTATCAAAATTTGATTTATCATTCCGATTTGTCATTCCATGTAACATTAAATATTTTGCTTAAAATGACACAATCTAATTCAGTTTTAAAGATAATAGAAAGAAACTATTTTCCATAAGCGTATAATTTAATTATATGGTTTGAATTGAGCAAATGATAGAGAAAAACTTGTGACTTGTGAGTGGTAGTGGTGAGGCGCACAAGGTAAATTTTTAAAAATTGTTATAAAAATCAAATTTGGTGGGGAGGGGGGGGGGGGGGGGGATTT
>JAJOOH010000666.1:0-76666 GCA_029582605.1 Solanum gracilifrons
CCCCCCATTGTTAATTAACACTCTTGTGTCCCTCTTTAATTTACAATGTTTTTAATCGTTAATGTATTTAGGTACGACTAGTTAGAACTTAGTTTTATTTTTATATTAATTCTTAAAACCACTCTCTTAGGAATGATCCAACCCTTGGTTGGGTCACTAAACTATAGTACGATCGTATACACTTGCATCGGAAGTTGTGTCTTGATTATGCAAACATCATACATGAGTATCCTTTATCACCAAGGTAAGGCTAATGTTGTTGCTGATGCCTTGAACAGGTTGTCTATGGGCAGTACCGCCCATGTTGAAGAAGAGAAGAGAGAGCTTGCGAAAGATGTGTTTAGACTTGCACGATTAGGAGTTCCACTAATGGATTCCACAGAAGGAGGATTAGTGGTGATGAATGGGGCTGAATCATCATTAGTGTCAGAAGTGAAAGACAAACAAGACCAAGATCCTATTTTGCTTGAATTGAAGGTAAATGTTCATAATAAATTAGTAATGGCTTTTGAACAAGGGGGAGATGGTGTATTGGTTTGTTGTGTGTACCAAGGGTGGATGAACTCCAAGAAAGGATCATGGAGGAAGCTCATAGCTCCAGATATTCCATTCTTCCGGGTTCCTCAAAGATATATCGTGACTTGAGAGAAGTATATTGGTGGAATAGTGAAGAAAGGTATTGCTAAGTTTGTTGCTAAATGCCTGAATTGTCAACAAGTTAAAGTAAAGCATCAAAAGCCCGGTGGTATGGCTCAGAATATATAGATTCCGGAGTGGAAGTGGTAGATGATCAATATGGACTTTATTACTGGTTTTTCATGGTCTCGCAAGCAACATAATTCCATTTGGGTGATTATTTATCAAATGACAAAAGCAGCCCACTTTTTGCCGGTAAAGACTATCCATTCAACAGAGGATTATGCCAGGTTGTATATTCAAGAGATAGTAAAACTTCATGGAGTTCCAGTTTCCATTATTTCAAATAAAGATGAACAATTTACTGCACAATTTGGAAGTCATTCCAGAAAGGTTTGACTTCAAAGGTGAACTTGAGTACTGCATTTCATCCTCAGACAGATGGTCAAGCAGAGCGCAATATTCAAACTTTAGAAGATATGTTGAGGGCTTGTGTAATTTATTTCAAAGGTAATTAGGATGATCACCTACCTCTCATTGAGTTTACGTATAACAATAGTTAACACTCTAACATCCAGATGGCTCCTTATGAAGATCTTTATGGGAGGCGATGCAGATCTCCTATTGGATGGTTTGAGGTTGGTGAAGCTGGGTTGATAGGACCAAACTTAGTTCATCAAGGTATGGAGAAGGTGAATGTTATTCAAGAGAGGTTGAAAACAGCGCAGATTTGTCAGAAATCCTACACTGATGTTAGGAGAAAGGAGTTAGAGTTTGAAGTAGATGATTGGGTACACTTGAAAGTTTTACCCATGAAGGGTGTTATAAGATTTGGTAAGAAGGGGAAGCTTAGCCCCCGGTATATTGGCCCTTACAAAATATCTAAAATGATTGGGAATGTAGCTTATGAGTTGGATCTACCACAAGAGTTAGTAGCGGTCCATTCGGTATTTCATATTTCCATGTTGAAGAAGGGCATGGGAGATCATTCTCTTACCATACCTACTGAAGATATTGGTATAAAGGATAGTTTGTCTTATGAGGAGATTCCTATTCAGATTCTGGACCGCCAGGTTCGCAAGTTAAGAACCAATGAAGTATTATCAGTAAAAGTTCTTCGGAGAAATCAGTTTGTTGAGGAAACTACTTGGGAAGATAAGGAGGATATGAAGAAGAGAAATTCACATCTCTTTGAGCCTAGATATATTTCAGATCAAGGTACTAATTCTCTACTCATTACTCTTTAATTGATATACTGAATGTGTTAGATTTGCTTGTTGGGTGTTTGAACTGAGTGTTAAATGTTACACCTTAGCCTTCTAAGATCAATCTCATTAGAGGACAAATGTTCCTATGGGGGAGATATTGTAACACCTCTCTATTTAAAAGAACTAGAAAGAACTAGAATTAGAAAAAACCATTTTTGGAAATAATCAAATTTGGAAAGTTTGACAAAGTTAAGCAAAGTATGAGTTTTGGGTTAACTTCAACTGACCATAACACCTACCTCAAGATGTGTTAGGTGGACTACAAGACACTATAGGAAATATCTTTGAAATATCTTTCCAACGCCGCTGATTTTTCTCAATTTTGAGTTCGTATGAGGGAGATATGCCTATCCGAAGTTGGGCTGTCTAGATAAGAAAAGTCAAAACCGGATTTTAAAGAGGTATTTTGGTCTTTTCATTACCCAATTAATTAAATCCGTTTTACTAAATTAATTGGGGTCTAAAATGAGTTAGTTAATTTTACGCAATTAAGAATTATGCTAGGGCTTTGAGAGAAGAGAAAGGAGGAGAAAAGTGAAGGCGTTCTTGGAGATTTCTTGTGGAATCGAAGTCGTTTGTCCATGGGTTGATCCCTACAGAGGTATGTAAGACTTTCATAGCATTGGGTTAGTTCACCCATGCGCCAATCATGTTAAGTTCAGCGAAATTCGTTCTAGAAAGTTGAAAGTTGATGATTTTGAATTGTGTTCTTGAATATTGGCTTTTGTTCTTGAGTTAAGTTGAGATTGTTGAGTTTTTGAGGAAATCGTGTCGAATTTAGAGTCATTACGAATAGATTCTTGTGTACATATGTTGGGTACCTAAATATAAAGAGAATTTGAGAAAAAGAATCGAATTTAGGTGAATTGAGGTTAGAAAACGAAGAAGGAAAAAGGATGGAAAATTTTCTCTCCGCGTCACTGAGAGGTCACGGACCTTTCTTGCCTCGAAATTTATTTCGCGACCAAATATTTAAATGCATCTCCGCGTCGCGGACTTGCTTCCAGATATTGATTCCTTGATCATTTCTCATGTCTAACTATCTAAAAACACTCCTAAACATCATGAGATCTTTCCTATCACAAATCACAATCCTTGAATCCATAAATTCAAATTCAAGGAAAGTTAAGAGCCAACTCTAGAGAATTCTTAGAGTCCTTTCAAAAAGTATTTTGCAAATTCTTTAAACTCTTTTTAATACTTGAGTTTTGAGTTAAGTAAGAGTAACGAATGAAGTTTATTTCTTCAAAAATACTAGATGGGAACTAAGTATTTCCAAAGAGTAAATGTTTTCACATTTAAACAAGAGAGGAAACACTGATTCCCAAGAGATCCTTTGAACTAGTTTTTAAGTAATTATCATAAACCATAGAAAGAATTTTTGTTTTAAAACATATGAGCTGAGTATTTTGGGAGTAGTATTGACCACCGATGTGGGGACGAGTTTATAACAACTCAATGTTTCCATAAACCATGTAGACAACGTGGGTAGAAAGGGTCATACTTTTTAGATCATTCCTTAGTGATTTTTAGCAAAGACTAGTGGATCAACTTAGTTGAGGTGTTCTGTATCCCGGCAAGTTATAGGACAGTTCTGGAAGCATGGGTGAGACGTTATATCATCGCATAGCTCATAGTGATGGTTGTCGGTTAGAGAAACTCCCATTAAATTACATTACTTTATTATATATGTATATAGAGTTGTTACTTACTGTTTTAAATTCTTTATATAAACTGCATTTTTACCATTGTTTATTGTTGCATTGAGTTGAGTATACATGAGTTGAGTAAGATGAGGTAAGTGTTTCTTTCAGTTTTTAGTTCAAGCTTATGTCGTATTTTGTTTTCCTCTCGCATGCTCGTACATTCAATGTACTGATGTCATTTAGCCTGCAACATTTTTTGATGCATATACAAGTAACCAGGATCAGCATCTAGCGCCTCGTTGATCCAGTTGAGAACTCAGAGTCAATTGGTGAGCCTCATTGCTTTTTGGAGGATCCTGTTTTACATTGTTTTTAGTATTTCAGTTGTTAGGATGATCGGGGGTCTTTCCCAGACATCCCCTATTGATTTAGAGGCTTCATAGATGGATATTTATAGCTCTTTTGTCTTTCCAATTTCAATTAAGACTTGGTTGTCGTTTTGGCTATTTGAATGTTTATATTAAGACATTCTAAGTTATTGCATGAGTCTATCTTTTGAGACTGTTTCTTGTTATTTAAGTCTTCTGCTAAGAGTTAAGACAGACCAAGGGTTCGCTTGGAGCCAGCAATGGTTCTCAAATGTCAGTCTCACCCAGGGTGTAGGCTCGAGGCGTGACAAACTTTCTCCTCAACTAGTGAGATTTTATATTTATAGGAAGACCAAGTATATAGAGAATTCACTATCTAATCTATACATAAATAGGGACATATGTTTGATAGGGGCACAACCATCAATTACTTTAATTGGAATCTCTACTCTAATTTTCCATAAGTTTTCTTTAGAAGCACAAATTGATACATAAGGACACAACATCTTGCAAAAAAACAAGAAAGGAAACTACCTTTCCTTATCCGTGTGTCTTCTTGGAAAGTCTACTCTATTATTCTCCTTGAAATACCATTAATTACTTGCCTTTGTTTGATTTAATTTGAGCATAGTACTATTTATGATTTGTGAGGATGGTTTAGGTGGTAATTACTCGAGGATTCGGGGTGATTTCAGATAAGTTGAAACATCAAAAACATAAGTTACAAAGAATTGAATACTTAGTGCATTGTCCCAATTGTGGATAAAAGGAATGATCTCACAATTGGCGCGCTATTGGTCCACAATTATCCCCTTGAGAAAAACTCAAGATAGTGGTGATCATAGACGCGTTGATCATGATATATATGGGGGTATGAGACGTTTCTTTCTTAGAAAGACATATAGTATGAAGTACTCGATAGATCATGGATTTAAAAAGATGTATCAAAGATATTCGATCATTGAATTAGAAGGGATGAAGAAAGAGATGGTGAAACATATATCTATTTGTTTGAACTGTCAATATGTTAGAGTATGAGCATCAGAGACATGTTGGTTTGGCACAAGCATTATCTATTTATTTGAACTGTCAACATGTTAAAGTATGATCTGTACTCAGCCTCTGCAGAGGATAAAGAGATGATCTCCTGCTTCTTTGATTTCCAACTTATAGGACTGCCCCCAAGCAACACCAAATATCCACTGACAGGCTTTCTAGAATCAGGGTATGAGGCCCAGTCTGAATCACATAACCTTTGACAGTAAAATCTTCATCTTTTGACATGAACAGTCCCACGGTAGAATCAGATTTCAAGTATCTAAGGAGATGGAAAGCAGCTTGTAAATGTGGTTACCTAGGATCCTGCATAAATAGGCTGAGTTGCTGAACACTAAAAGCAATGTCCAACCTAGTTTTAGTGTGGAAATTCAGGTTCCCAACCAGCTTCCTATAGTATGTGATATCATTTAGGACAGTGCCCTCTTTGGCCCTCAATTTGATGTTGGGATCAAGGGGAGATATGCGAGAACTAAGGTGCATGGAGTCATAATCTTTCAGCATATCAAGGACAAATTTTCTTTAGGAAATGATGATTCCACGTTGTGTGTGCAACACTACCATTCCCAAAAAACAATGGAGTGGGCCCAAATCTTTGATCTTGAACCTGTTGTGCAAATAAGATTTTAGGGTTGTAATTTCAATACTGTATGTACCTATAAGAACAATGTCATCCACATACACAACCACATAAACTATGGAAGTGTCTTTCTTTTTTATCTGGCGCCTGGAGCACTAGAGCACTAGAAATTATTTTCACAAAAAACATTATGAGGACCTCAGTAATGATTTGGGGAACCTTCACGTATACTTACATCATTTTTAACGCCCATTTCCGCATTTACAAGCCCTTTTTTAAGAACCACCCAAATTTCTTGATTTGTTATGTGTATTAGCCCATTGATCTGGCGTCCGGTGCACCTTAAAAAAAATTCTCCAAAAAACTTTATGAGGACCTCTATAATGACTTGGGGAATTTTCCCGTCTACTCACACCATTTTTAATAACCATTTCCGCATTTACAAGCCCTTTTTTAAGAACCATCCAAAATACCCCGATTTTTCGTGTGTATTAGCCTATTAAGCTAGTGCCCAAAATTATTTTCTCAAAAAACATTATGAGGACCTCTGTAATGACTTGGGGAACCTTCACGTATACTCAAACAATTTTTTTAATGCCCATTTCCACATTTACAACCCTTTTTTTAGCAACTGCCCAAATTCCCTGATTTTTTCTAAGTATAAGCCCAAAACTTTTTTTTCAAAAAACTTTATGAGTACCTTTGTAATGACTTGGGGAACCTTGACATATATAATCACACAAATTTTTTTACATCCATTTCTGAATTTATAACACCTTTTTTAAGAACCACGCAAATTTCCCAATTTTTTGTGTGTATTAACCGAATGATGTGGCGCTCGGAGCACCTGGAATTTTTTTCTTAGAAAACTTTATGAGGACCTAGAAAACTTTATGAGGACCTCAGAAATGACTTGGGAAACCTTCACGTATACTCACATCATTTTTTAACGCCTATTTCCCCATTTACAATCCCTTTTTTAAGAACCAACCAAATTCCTCAATATTTCGTGTGTATTAGCTGATGGATCTGGCGCACGGTGCACCAGAAAATTTATTATCAAAAAACTTTATGAGGACCTATATAATGACTTGTGGAAACTTCACGTATACTCACACCATTTTTTAATATCTATTTCCTCATTTACAAGCCCTTTTTTAAGACCGCCTAAATTTCCCTATATTTTGTGTGTATTGTTGCCCTTGGATCTGGCACCCGAAACACTCGAAAATGTTTTCTCAAAAATATTTATTAGCACCTCCGTAATTACTAGGAAAACCTATAGGTATACTCGAACCATTATTTTAACATCCGTTTCCGCATTTACAAGCCCTTTTTTAAGACCACTCAAATTCCCTAATTTTTCGTATGTGCCCATGGATCTGGCTCCCGAAGCACTCAAATTTGTTTTCTCAAAACACTTTATGAGGACCTCCGTACTAACTTGGAAAACCTTTACGTATACTCACATCATTTTTTTAACGCCCATTTCCGCATTTACAAGCCTTTTTTTAAGAACAACCAAAATTCCCCCATTTTTTATGTGTATTAGAGCATGGATTTGGCGCCCGTAGCACCTTAAAATGTTTCCTCACAAAAGCTTTATAAGGACTTCTGTAATGACTTGGGGAACCTTCACGTATACTCACACCATTTTTAATGCCCATTCCGCATATTCATGCCCTTTTTTAAGAATCGCCTAAATTTCCCAATTTTTCTTGTGTATTAGACCATTGAGCTAGCGCTAGGAATTGTTTTCTCAGAAAACATTATGAGAACCTCCGTAATGACTTTGGGAACCTTCACATATACTAAAAAAAAAATTAACGCCCATTTTAGCATTTAGAAGCCCTTTTTTTAAGAACCGCCCAATTTCCCCTATTTTTCATGTATATTTGCCCATGGATCTGGCACCCGTAGCACTTGGAATTTTTTTATCAAACATTTTATGAAAACGTCTGTAATGTCGTGGAAACCTTCACGTATACTCACACTATTTTATAATGCCAATTTTCGCATTTACAAGCCCTTTTTTAAGAACTGCCCAAATACCCCAATTTTTTATGTGTATTAGCATATGGATCTGGCGCCCGCAGCACCATAAAAGTTTTTCTCCAAAACCCTTTATGAGGACCTCTGTTATGAATTGGGGAATCTTCACGTTTACTCACACCATTTTTTAATGCCCATTTCCGCATTAGCCCTTTTTTAAGAACTGCCCAAATTCCCTGATTTATTGTGTGTATTAGCCCGTTGAATTAACGCCCAGAATTGTTTTCTCAAATAACTTTATGAGAACCTCCGTAATGTCTTAGAGAACCTTCACGTATACTCAAAAAAAAAATTAATGCCCATTTCCACATTTACATGCCCTTTTTTAAGAACTGCATAAATTCCTCGATTTTTCTTGAGTATAAGCCTATGGATCTGGCGCCCTAAGCACCCAATACTTTTTTCTCAAAAAACATTATGAGGACCTCTGTAATGACTTGGGAAACCTTCATGTATACTCACACCATTTTTTTGACGTCCATTTCGCATTTACAAGACCTTTTTTAAGAACCGCCCAATACCATGATTTATCGTGTGTATTATCAATTGATGTGGCTCCCAGAGCACTTGAAAAAAAAAATCAAAAATATTTATGAGGACCTCCGTATCGACTTGGGAAACCTTCACGCATAATAACATCATTTTTAACGCCCATTTACAATCCCTTTTTTAAGAACCATCCAAATTCCTCCATCTTTCGTGTGTAATATGCTATGAATCTGGCGTCCGGTGCATTTGAAATAATTTTTATCAAAAAACTTTTTGAGATCCCTATAATAACTTGAAGAACCTTCACGTATACTCACACTATTTTTTAATTCCCATTTCCAGATTTACAATTTTAAGACCGCCCAAATTCCCCAATTTTTCGTTTGTATTAGCCCATGGATATGGCGCCTGAAGCACTCAAAAAATATTTCTCAAAAAACTTTATGAGGACCTCTATAATAACTAGGGGAACCTTCAGGTATACTCACACCTTTTTTGCAACACCCATTTCCACATTTACAAGATATTTTTTTAATACCGCCCATATTCCACAATTCTTCATGTGTATTAGCCCATGAATTTTGCGCCTAGAGCACCCAAAAAAATTTTCTCAAATAACTTTATTAGGACCTCTGTAATGCTTTGGGGAACCTACACGTATATTCACACCTTTTTTTAACGCTTATATCCGAATTTACAAGTCTTTTTTTAAGAATTGCAAATATATCTTGATTTTTCGTATACATTAGCCCATAGATTTGACGCCAGGAGCACCTTTTTTTTTTTTTCTCAAAACATTTTATGAGGACCTCCGTAATGACTTGGAAAACCTTCACTTATACTCACATCATTTTTTTAACGCCCATTTCCGCATTTACAAGCTCTTTTATAAGAACCGCCCAAATTCCTATTTTTTCGTATGTATTAGCCCATTGATCTGGCGTGCGAAACACCTGTATTTGTTTTCTCAAAAAACGTTATGAGGACCTCCATAATGACTTGGGGAACCTTCAAGTATACTCACACCAATATTTAACACCCATTTCCGCATTTACAAGCCCTTTTTTAAGAACCTCCCAAATTCCCCGATTTTTTATATGTATTAGCCCATAGATCTGGCAACCGAAGCACCGAAATTTTTTCTCAAATAACTTTATGAGGGCCTATATAATGACTTGGGGAACCTTCACGTTTACTCACACCATTTTCTTAGCGCCCATTTCTGCATTTCCAAGCCCTTTTTTAAGAACCACCCAATCCATTGATCTGACACCCGGAGAACTCGTAATTTTTTTCTCAAAAAACTTTATGAGGACCTCCGTAATGTCTTGGGGAATCTTCACGTATACTCACACCATTTTTTTAACGCCCATTTCTGCATTTACAAGCCTTTTTTTAACACCGCCCAAATTCTCCTATTATTCATGTGTTATTAGACCATAGATATGGCGCCCGAAGCACTCAAAAATGTTTTGTCAAAAAACTTTATGAGGATCTCCGTAATGACTTGGGAAACCGTCATGTTTACTCACACCATTTTTTAACGCTCATTTCTACATTTACGAACCCTTTTTTAAGACCGCCCAAATTTCCCAATTTTCGTGTCTATTAGCCCATGGATATGACGCCCTTAGTACTTGAAATTTGATTCTGAAATTTTTTTATAAGGACCTCCGTAATGACCTGGTAACCTTCAGGTATACTCACACTATTTTTTAACTCATATTTCTGCATTTACAAGTTCTTTTTAAAGAAATGCCCAAATACCCTGATTATTCGTGTTTATTAACCCATAGATTTGGCGCCCGAAGCACCTGGAATTTTTTTTCTCAAAAAACTCTATGAAAACCTCCGTAATGACTTGGAATACTTTGCGTTTACGCACATCATTTTTTTAACACCCAGTTCCTCATTGACAAGTTCTTTTTAAAGAAATGCCCAAATACCCTGATTTTTCGTGTCTATTAACCCATAGATGTGGCGCCCGAAGCACCAGGAATTTGTTTTCTCAAAAAACTTTATGATGACCTCCGTAATGACTTGGAAACCTTCGCGTTTACTCACATCATTTTTTTAACACCCATTTTCGCATTTACAAGCCCTTTTTTAGGAAGCGCCCAACTTCCTTATTTTTCGTGTGTATTAGCCCATTAATCTGGCGCCCAAAGCACCTGAAATTTTTTTCTCAAAAAACATTATGAGGACCTTCGTAATGATTTGGAAAGCCTTCATGTATAATAATACCATTTTTAACTTTCATTTCCGCATTTACAAGCCTTTTTTTAAAAACCTCCAAAATTCTCCGAGTTTTAATATGTATTAACCCATGGATATAGCGCCCGGAGCACCCAAATTTTTTGGTTAAAAAAATTTATGACTACATACGTAATGAATTGGAAAACCTTCACGTATAGTCACACCATTTTCTTGACGCCCATTTCCGCTGGTTTTTCGTGTTTATTATCCCATGGATTAAGCACCTAGACCACCCACAATTTTTTTTATAAAAAACTTTATGAGGACCTCCGTAATAACTTGGGAAATCTTCACTGATGCTCACATCATTTTTCTAAAGCCCATTTCCGTATTTACTAGCCCTTTTTAAGAACCGCCCAAATTTCTTGATTTTTTATACGTATTGGCGCATGGATTTTGCGCCAGATGCAACCAAATATTTTTTCTCAAAAAACATTATAATGAACCTGTAATGACTTGGGGAACCTTCACGTATAAACACACCATTGTTTTAACGCACATTTCCGCATTTAGAAGCCCTTTTTAAAAAACCTCCCAAATTCCCCGATTTTTTATGTGTATTAGCCCATAGATCTGCCGCTTGGAACACCCAAATTTTTTGCTTAAAAAACTTTATGATGACCTACATAATGACTTAGGGAACTTTCACGTATACTCACACAATTTTTTAACTCCCATTTCTACATTTACAAGCCTTTATTAAGAACCGCCCGAATTCCCTAATTTTTCGTGTTATAAGCCCATGAATCTGGTACTCGGACCACCCGTAATTTTTTTCTCAAAAAACTTGATGAGGACCTCTGTAATGACTTGGGTAATCTTCATTTATGCTCACATAATTTTTATCACCCATTTCATCATTTACAAGCCCTTTTTTAAGAACCGCCCAAATTCCTCGATTTTATTTGTGTATTAGCCCATGGATCTGGCACCTGGTGCAACCAAAAGTTTTTTTCTCAAAAAAATTTAACACCCATTTCCGCATTTTAAAACCCTTTTTTAAGAACCGACCAAATTCTTCGATTTTTCGTGTGTTATTAACCCATGGATCTGGCACCTAGAGCACCCGAAAAGGTTTTCTTCAAAAACATTATGAGGACCTCTGTAATGACTTGGGGAACCTTCACGTATACTCACATCATTTTTTAACGCCTATTTCCCCATTTACAATCCTTATTTTAAGAACAACCCAAATTCCTAAATATTTCGTGGGTATTAGCCGATGGATCTGGCGCCCAATGGATCTGGCGCCCGATGCACCGAAAATCTATTACCAAAAAACATTATGAAGACCTCTATAATGACTTGGGGAAACATCAGGTATACTCACACCATTTTTTAATGCCCATTTCCTCATTTACAAGCCCATTTTTAAGACCTCCCAAATTTCCCGATTTTTTGTGTGTATTGCCATGGATCTGGCACCCGAAACACTTGAAAATATTTTCTCAAAAACTTTATGAGGACCTCAGTAATTACTAGGGAAACCTACAGGTATACTCAAATCATTTTTTTAACACCCATTTCCGCATTTGCAAGCCCTTGTTTAAGACCGCTCAAATTCCCTGATTTTTCGTTTCTTCCCATGGATCTGGCTCCCGAAGCACTTGAATTTTTTTTCTCAAAACACTTTATGAGGACCTCTGTACTGATTTGGAAAACCTTCACGTATACTCATATAATTTTTTTAACACCCATTTCCGCATTTACAAGTCCTTTTTTAAGAACAACCGAAATTCCCCGATTTTTTATGTGTATTAGCGCATGGATTTGGCGCTCACAGCACCTTAAAATGTTTTCTCACAAAAACTTTATAAGGACTTCTTTAATGACTTGGGGAACCTTCACTTATATTCACACCATTTTTAATGCCCATTCCGCATTTTCATGCTTTTTTTTAAGAATCGCCCAAATTCCCCAATTTTCCTTGTGTATTAGACCATTGAGCTAGCGCTAGGAATTTTTTTCTCAAAAATAATTTATGAGAACCTCCGTAATGACTTTGGGAACCTTCACAAATACTCAAACAAATTTTTTTTAACGCTCATTTCCGCATTTATAAGCCCTTTTTATGAACCGCCCAAATTCCCCGATTTTTTATGTATATTTGCCCATGGATCTGGCGCTCGGAGCACTCGGAATTTTTTTCTCAGAAAACTTCATGAAAACCTTCGTAATGTCGTGGGCAACCTTGACATATACTCACACTATTTTTTAACGCTAATTTTCGCATTTAGAAGCCCTTTTTTAAGAACCGCCCAAATTCTCAATTTTTTATGTGTATTAGTGCATGGATCTGGTTCCCGCAGCACCTTAAAAAAAATTTCTCCAAAAAACTTTATAAGGACCTCTGTTATGACTTGGGGAACCTTCACGTATACTCACACCATTTTTAATGCCCATTTCCACATTAGCCCTTTTTTAAGATCCACCCAAATTTCCAAATTTTTCGTGTGTATTAGCCCGTTGAACTAGCGCCCAGAATCGTTTTCTCAAACAACTTTATGAGGACCTCCGTAATGTCTTGAGGAACCTTCACGTATACTCAAACAATTTTTTTGATGCCCATTTCCGCATTTACATTCCCTTTATTAAGAACTGCATAAATTCCCTGATTTTTCGTGAGTATAAGCCTATAGATCTGGCGTCCAGCGCACCCGATACTTTTTTCTCAAAAAATATTATGAGGACCTCTGTAATGACTTGGGAAACATTTACGTATACTCACACCATTTTTTTTAAGTCCATTTTTGCATTTACAAGACATTTTTTAAGAACCGCCCAAATTCCTCGATTTATCATGTATATTATCCATTGATGTGGCTCCTAGAGCACTTGGAAAAAATTTCAAAAATATTTATGAGGACTTCCGTATCTACTTGGGAAACCTTCTCGCATAATCACATCATTGTTAACGCCCATTTACAATCAATTTTTTAAGAACCACCCAAATTCATCGATCTTTCATGTCTAATTGCATATGAATCTAGCGTCCGGTGTATCCAATATTTTTTTATCAAAAAACTTTGTAATGTCCTCTATAATAACTTGGGTAACCTTCAAGTATACTTACACCATTTTTTAATGTCCATTTATGGATCTACAAGCCCTTTTTAAGACCGCCCATTGACATGGCGCCTCAAACACTCAAAATAAATTTCTCAAAAAATTTTATGAGAACCTCTGTAATGACAAGGGGAACCTTCAGGTATACTCACACCTTTTTTGCAATACCCATTTCCGCATTTACAAGACTTTTTTTAAGTAATGCCCAAATTCTCCAATTTTTCATGTGTATTAGCCCATGGATTTGGCGCCCAGAGCACCTAAAACAAATTACTCAAATAACTTTATGAGGACCTCTATAATGACATGGGGAATCTACACGTATATTCACACCATTTTTAATGCCCATATTCGCATTTACAAGTACTTTTTTAAGAATAGCAAAAATACCTTGATTTTTAGTATATAGCCCATGGATTTGACGCCCGGAGCACCTCATTTTCTTTTCTCAAAACATTTTATGAGGACCTCCGTAATGACTTTGAAAACCTTCATGTATACTCACATCATTTTTTTAACGCCCATTTTTGCATTTACAAGCTCCTTTTTAAGAATCGCCCAAACTCCTATTTTTTCGTATGTATTAGCCCATTGATCTGGCGCGCGAAACACCTATATTTGTTTTCACAGAAAACGTTATGAGGACGTCCATAATGACTTGGGGAACCTTCAAGTATACTCACACCATTTTTAACGCCCATTTCCGCATTTACAAGCCCTTTTTTAAAAACTTCCCAAATTCCCCAATTTTTCATGTGTATTAGCGCATAGATCTGGCGACCGGAGCACCGAATTTTTTTCTCAAAAAACTTTACGAGGGCCTACATAATGACTTGGAAAACCTTCACGTATACTCACACCATTTTTCTTAACGCCCATTTATGCATTTACAAGCCCTTTTTTAAGAACCACCCAAATTCTCTGATTATTCGTATGTATTAGCCTATTGATCTGGCACCCGGAGAACCCGTATTATTTTTATCAAAAAACTTTATGAGGACCTCCATAATGACTTGGGAAATCTTCACATATACTCACACCATTATTTTAACGCCCATTTCTGCATTTACAAGCCCTTTTTTAACACCGCCCAAATTCTCCGATTTTTCATGTGTATTTGACCATAGATATGGCGCCCGAAGCACTTGAAAATGTTTTGTCAAAAAACTTTATGAGGACCTCCATAATAACTTGGGGAACCTTCACGTTTACTGACACCATTTTTAGCGCCCATTTCTACATTTACCAGCCCTTTTTTAAGACTGCCCTAATTCCCCAATTTTCGTGTGTATTAGCCCATTATTATGGCACCCTTAGCACTAAAAATTTTATTCTCAAAAAATATTATAAGGATCTCCGTAATGACTTGGAGAACCGATACGAATAATCACACCATTTTTTGACGCCCATTTCCGCATTTACAAGTTCTTTTTAAAGAAATGCCCAAATACCCTGGTTTTTCATGTGTATTAACCCATAGATTTGGCGCCGGAAGCACCCAAAATTTACTTTCTCAAAAAACCTTATGAGTACCTCCGTAATGACTTGGAAACCTTCGCGTTTGCTCACATCATTTTTTAACACCCATTTCCGCATTTACAAGTCCTTCGTTAAGAACTGCGCAAATTCCTCATTTTTTGTGTGTATTAGCCCATTGATCTGGCGCCCAAAGCACCTGAATTTTTTTTCTCACAAACCATTATGAGGACCTCCGTAATGACTTGGAAAACCTTCATGTATAATAATATCATTTTTTCACGCCTATTTCCGCATTTACAATCCCTTTTTTAAGAACCTCCAAAATTTCCCAATTTTTCATGTGTATTAGCCCATGGATATGGAACCCGGAGCACCCAATTTTTTTGGTTAAAATTTTTTATGATGACCTACGTAATGAATTGGGGAACACTCACGTATACTCACACCATTTTCTTGACGCCCATTTCCGCATTAAAAAGCCCTTTATTAAGAATCTCCCAAATTCCCTAATTTTTCGTGTTTATTATCCCATGGATTAAGCACCCAGACCACCCGTAAATTTTTTTTCTCCAAAACATTTATGAGGACCTCCGTAATGACTTGAGGAATCTTCACTTATGCTCACATCATTTGTTTAACGCCCATTTCTGCATTTACTATCCATTTTTAAGAACCACCCAAATTTTTCTATTTTTTGTGCGTATTAGCCCATGGATTTGGCCCTTGATACAACCAATTTTTTTTTCTCAAAACACATTATGATGACCACTGTAATGACTTGGGGAACCTTCACGTATAAACACACCATTGTTTTAACCCCCATTTCCGCATTTTCAAACCCTTTTTTAAAAACCTCCCAAATTCTCCGATGTTTCATGTGATTTAGCCCATGGATCTGGCGCTCGAAACACCCAAATTTTTTGCTTAAAAAACTATATGATGACCTACATAATAATTTGGGGAACTTTCACGTATACTCACACCATTTTGTTAACGCCTATTTCTACATTTACAAGCCATTTATTAAGAACCACCCAATTTCCCTGATTTTTCGTGTTATTAGCCCATGAATCTGGTACCTGGACCACCCGTAATTTTTTTCTCAAAAAACTTTATGAGGACTTCCGTAATGACTTGGGTAATCTTCACTAAGCTAACATCATTTTTTTAACGCTCATTTCTGAATTTACAAGCCCTTTTTTAAGAACTGCCCAATTTACTCGATTTTATTTGTCTATTAGCCTATGAATCTGGCGCCTGGTGCAACCAAAAGTTTTTTCCTCAAAAAACATCATGATGACCTCTGTAATTACTTGGGGAACCTTCACGTTTACTAAAAAGAAAATTTAACGCCCATTTCCGCATTTTAAAACCCTTTTTTAAGAACCGACCAAATTCTTTGATTTTTTGTGTGTATTAACCCATGGATTTGGTGCCCAATGCACCCGAAAAGGTTTTCTTAAAAAACATTATGAGGACCTCTATAATGACTTGGGGAACCTTCATTGATGCTCACATCATTTTTAACGTCCATTTGCTCATTTACAAGCCCTTCTGTAAGAACCACCCCAATTCTTCGATTTGTCGTGTGTATTAGCCCATAGATCTGGCGCCTGGTGAACTAGAAAAGTTTTTACCAAAAAACTTTATGAGGACCTCAATAATGACTTGGGGAACCTTCACTTATACTCACACCATTTTGAATGCCCTTTTCCGCATTTACAAGTTCTTTTGTAAGATCGCCCAAATTCCTTGATTTTTCGTGTGTTGTATATCCCATGGATCTGGTGTCTGGAGCTCCCAATTTTTTTTCTCAAAACACTTTATTCTGACCTCCGTAATGGCTTGGAAAACCTTCACGTTTACTCACATCATTTTTTTAACACTCATTTCTGCATTTACAATTCTTTTTTTAAGAACAGCCCAAATTCCTAGTTTTTCCATGTGTATTAGCCCATTAATATGGCACCCGAAGCACCTATAAGTTTTTTCTCAAAAAACGTTATGAGGACCAAAATAATGACTTGAGGTACCTTCACGTATACTCACACAATTTTTTTAAAGCCTATTTCCTCATTTACAAGCCCTTTTTTAAGAACCTGCCAAATTCCCCGATTTTTCATGTGTATTAACCCATGGATATGGAGCTCGGAGCACCCAAATATTTTTCTGAAAATACTTTATCTGGACCTACATAATGACTTGGGGAACCTTTACGTATATTCACACCATTTTCTTAACACCTATTTCTGCATTTACAAGCCCTTTTTTAAGAACCACCCAAATTCCCTGATTTTTTGTGTGTATTAGCCCATGGATCTGGCACCTCGAGAACCCGTAATTTTTTTCTCAAAATACTTGATGAGGACCTCCGTACTGACTTGGGGACCCTTCATGTATATTCACACCATATTCTAACTCTCATTTCAGCATTTACAAGCCCTTTTTGAACGCCACTCAAATTTTCAGGTTTTTCGTGTGTGGCTTTGATTGTTATTACTTTTGGAGGAGCTATGACGTCATTCCTTGCAACAACCACTGGAATATTACAGAATGATCCAAAGAGGGTCATTACTTATTCAACTTGCAGTCAATTAGGCTATATGATCTTTTCTTGCGGTAACTCTAATTATTCTGTTAGCGTCTTTCACTTAATGAATCATGCCTTTTTCAAAGCATTACTATTCCTTAGTGCAAGATAAGCACATGGATATGTCAAACGAAGTACTCAAAATTTTTTTCTCAAATAACTTTATGAGGGCTTCACTAATGACTTGGGGAACCTTCAGGTATACTCACACCAATTTTTAACACCCATTTCCACATTTGCAATCCCTATTTTAACAACCGACCCAATTGTCCAATTTTTAGTGTGTCTTAGCCCATGGATCTATTGCCCAAAGCACCCAATTTTTTTTCTCAGATAACTTTATGAGGACCTGTGTAATTATATGGGGAACCTACACGTATACTCACACAATTTTTTAAGGCCCATTTCCGAATTTACAAGCCCTTTTTTAATTACTACACAAATACCCTGATTTTTCGAGTTTATTAGCCCATGCATCCGGCACTGGAAGCGCTGGAAATTTGTTTCTCAAAAAACATTATGAGGACCTTTGTAATGACTTGGGGAACCTTCATGTATAATCAGACCATTTTTAAGGCCCATTTCCGTATTTGCAAGCCCATTTTTAAGAAGTTCCCAAATTCCTTGATTTTTCATGTGTATTAGCCCATGGATCTTGCGCCCGGAGCACCCAATATTTTTGCTTAAAAAACTTTATGATAACCTATGTAATGACTTGGGAAACCTTCACACATACTCACACTATTTTCCTAACGCCTATTTCTACATTTACAAGCCCTTTATTAAGAACCGCCCAAATTCCCTAATTTTTCGTGTGTATTAGCAATGGATCTGGGACCTGAACCACCCATAATTCTTTTCTCAAAATTCATTATGAGGACCTCCGTAATGACTTGGAGAATCTTCACTTATCCTCACATCATTTTTTAACCCCATTTCCGCATTTAAAAGCCCTTTTTTAAGAACCGTCCAAATTCCTCAATTTTTTGTGTGTATTAGCCCAAGGATTTGGCCCCCGGTGCAACCAATTTTTTTCTTCTCAAATAACATTTGATGACCTTTGTAATGACTTGGGGAACCTTCCCGTGAACTCACACAATTTTTTTAACTTCCATTTCCGCATTTACAATCCCTTTTTAAAAAATTGCCCAAATACCCCAATTTTTCGTGTGTATTAACCCATTAATCTGGTGCCTGGAGCAACCATAAAGGTTATCTCAAAAAAAATATTTGGACCTCCATAATGACTCGGGAAACCTTCGTGTATACTCAAACCATTTTTAAAGCCCATTTCCGCATTTACAATCTCTTTTTTAAGATCCGCCCAAATTCCTTGATTTTTCGTGTGTATTAGCCCATGAATCTAGTGTGCTGAGTACGAACAATTTTTTTCCTCAAAATCCTCTATAAGGACATCCTTAATGACTTGGGTAACCTACACGTATACTCATACTATTTCTTTAACGCTCATTTGGGCATTTATTAGCCCTTTCTTAAGAACCTCCCAAATTACCTGATTTTTCATGTGTATTAGCCCATAGATCTGGCGCCCGGAGCACTGTAATATTTTTCTCAAAAAACTTTATGAGAACCTACATAATGACTTGGGGAACCTTCAAGTACACTCAAACCATTTTCTGAACGCCCACTTCCGCATTTACAAGCCCTTTTTTAAGAATCACCCAAATTCCCTAATTTTTCGTGTGTATTAGCCATGAATCTGGCACTTGAACCACCCATAATTCTTTTCTCAAATAACTTTATAAGGACCTCCGTAATAACTTGGAGAACCTACACGAATACTCACGCCATTTTTAAACGCCCATTTCCGCATTTACAAGTTCTTTTAAAAGAAATGCCCAAATAACATGATTTTTCGTGTGTATTAACCAATGAATTTAGCAACCGAAGCACTAGAATTTGTTTATCTCAAAAAAAATTATGAGTAGCTCCGTAATGTCTTGGAAATCTTCGCGTTTACTCACATCATTTTTTTAATGCCCATTTCCGCATTTACAAGACCTATTTTAAGAACCGCACAAATTCCTCATTTTTTCGTGTGTTAGCCCATGGATCTGGCGCCCGAAGCACCTAAATCTTTTTTTCGTAAAAATCATTAAGAGGACCTCCGTAATGATTTGGGGAACCTTTACGTATAATCACACCATTTATTTAACGCCCATTTCTGCGTTTACAAGCCATATTTTAAGAACCTCCCATATTCCCCAATTTTTCTTGTGTATTATCCCTGGATCTAGTTCACGGAGCATCCATATATTTTAGTTAAAAAACTTTATGATGACCAACCTAATGAATTGGGAAACCTTCAAGTATACTCACACCATTTTCTTAACGCCCATTTCCGCTATAGCAGGCCCTTTATTAAGAACCTCTCAAATTCCCTGATTTTTCGTGTGTATTATCCTATAGATTTGGCACCCTGACCACCCGTAATTTTTTTCTTAAAAAACATTATAAGGACCTCCGTAATGACTTGGGAATCTTTACTTATGCTCACATTATTTTTTAACTCCCATTTTCGCATTTACAAGCCCATTTAAAAATACCCCAAATTTCTCAATTTTTTGTGCGTATTAGCCCATTGATCTGGCGCCCGATGCAGCCAAAATTTTTTTTTCAAAAAACATTATGGTGACCTCTATAATGACTTGGGGAACTTTCACGTATAATCACAACATTGTTTTAATATCCATTTCCACATTTACAATCCCTTTTTTAAAAACCTCCCTAATTGCCCAATTTTTCATGTGTATTAGCCCATGGATTTGGTGCCCAAAGTACCGAAATTTTTATCTTAAAAAACTTTATGATGACCTACATAATGACTTGGGGAACCTTCACGTATACTCACACCATTTTATTAACGTCCATTTCTGCATTTACAAGCCCTTTATTAAGAACTGCCCAAATTCCCAGATTTTTCGTGTTATTACTCATGAATCAGGTACCCGGACCACCCGTAATTTTTTTCTCAAAAAACTTTATGAGGACCACCATAATGACATGGGGAATCTTCACTAATGCTCACATCATTTTATTAACACCCATTTTCATATTTACAAGCCTTTTTTAAGAAGCGTCGAAATTCCTCGATTTTATTTGTGTATTAGCCCATTGATCTAGTACCCGGTGCAACCGAAAGTTTTTTCGCAAAAAACATTATATTGACCTCTGTAATTAGTTGGGGAACCTTCACGTATACTAAAAAAATAAAATTAACGCCCATTTTTGCATTTTCAAACCCTTTTTTAAGAACAGACCAAATTCCTCCATTTTTCGTGTGTATTAACCCATAGATCTGGCGCATGGAGCACTCTAAAATGTTTTCTAAAAAAACATTATGTGGACCTCCGTAATGACTTGGGGAACCTCCACGTATACTCAGATCATATTTTAAAGCCCATTTCCCTATTTAAAAGCCCTTTTTTAAGAACCACCCATATTCCTCGATTTTTCTTGTGTATTAGCCCATGTATGTGGCATCTGGTGCACTCGAAAAGTTTTTATCAAAAAACATTATGAGGACCTCTATAATGATTTGGGAACCTTCATTTATATTCTCACCATGTTTTAATGCCAATTTCCCAATTAACAAGTCCTTTTCTAAGACCGCCCAAATTCCTCGATTTTTAGTGGTAGTAGCCCACGGATCTGGCGCCCGAAGCATTCTAAAAGAATTTCTCAAATTTTTTTTTGAGGACCACTGTAATGACTTGGGAACCTTCAAGTATATTCACACCATTTTTTTAATACCCATTTCCGCAATTACAAGCCCATTTTAAAAACCGCCCAAATTTCCCAATTATTCGTGTGTATTAGACCATGTATCAACTGCCTGGAGAACATAATTTTTTTTTCTCAAATAACTTTATAAGGACCTCTGTAATGAATTAGTGGACCTAAACGTATACTCACACCATTTTCTAACACTTATTTCTGCATTTACAAGTTCTTTTATAAGACCACCCAAATTCCATGATTTTTTGTGTGTATTAGCCCATGGATCTGGTGCCCGAAGCACCTAAATCTTTTTTTTGCAAAAATTCTTATGAGGACCTCCGTAATGAATTGGTGAACCTTTACGTATAATCACACAATTTATTTAACGCTCATTTCCGCATTTACAAGCAATTTTTTAAGAACCTCCCAAATTCCCCAATTTTTCATGTGTATTATCCCATGGATCTAGTGCCCGGAGCATCCAAATATTTTGGTTAAAAAAATTTAAGACGGCCAACCTAATGAATTGGGAAACCTTCACGTATACTCACATAATTTTTTATTGCTCATTTCCTCATTTACAATCTTTATTTTAAGATCCACCCAAATTCCTCAATTTTTCGTGTGTATTAGCCGATGGATCTGGCGCCCGATGCACCGAAAATTTATTATCAAAAAAATTATGGAAGACCTCTATAATGACTTGGGGACATTTCACGTATACTCACACCATTTTTTAAAGCCCATTTCCTCATTTACAAGCCCATTTTCAAGACCTCCCAAATTCCCCGATTTTTTGTGTGTATTGCCCATGGATCTGGCACCCGAAACACTTGAAAATATTTTTTTAACCTTATGAGGACCTCAGTAATTACTAGGGAAACCTACAGGTATACTCGAACTATTTTTTTAACACCCATTTCCGCATTTGCAATTCCTTTTTTAAGACAGCTCAAATTCCCTGATTTTTCGTGTCTTCCCATGGATCTGGCTCCCGAAGCACTCGAATTTGTTTTCTCAAAACACTCTATGAGGACCTCTATACTGATTTGGAAAACCTTCACGTATACTCATATAATTTTTTTAACACCCATTTCCGCATTTACAAGTCCTTTTTTAAGAATAACTAAAATTCCCCGATTTTTTATGTGTATTAACACATCCCATTCCGCATTTTCATGCCCTTTTTTAAGAATCGCCCAGATTCTCCAATTTTTCTTGTGTATTAGACCATTGAGCTAGCGCTAGGAATTGTTTTCTCAAAAAAAATTATGAGAACCTCCGGAATGACTTTGGGAACCTTCACATATACTCAAACAATTTTCTTAATGCCCATTTCTAAGCCCTTTTTATGAACCGCCCAAATTCCCCAATTTTTTTATGTATATTTGCCTATGGATCTACCGCTCAGAGCACTTGGAAATTTTTTCTCAAAAAACTTAATGAAAACCTCCATAATGACGTGGGGAACCTTCACATATACTCACAATTTTTTAACGTAAATTTTCGCATTTACAATCCCTTTTTTAAGAATTGCCCAAACTCTCAATATTTTTATGTGTATTAGCGCGTGGATCTGGCGCCCGCAGCACCTTAAAAAAAATTTCTCCAAAAAACTTTATGAGGACCTCTGTTATGACTTGGGGAACCTTCACGTACACTCACACCATTTTTAATGCCCATTTCCACATTAGCCCTTTTTTAAGAACCGTCTAAATTTCCAAATTTTTCATGTGTATTAGCCCGTTGAGCTAGTGCCCAAAATCGTTTTCTCAAACAACTTTATGAGGACCTTCGTAATGTCTTGAAGAACCTTCACGTATACTCAAACAATTTTCTTAATGCCCATTTCTTCATTTACATTCCCTTTTTTAAGAACTGCATAAATTCCCTGATTTTTCGTGAGTATAAGCCTATCGATCTGGTGTCCAGCGCACCCGATACTTTTTTCTTAAAAAACATTATGTGGACCTCTGTAATGACTTGGGAAACCTTCACGTATACTCACACCATTTTTTTTTACGTCCATTTTTACATTTACAAGACCTTTTTTAAGAACCGCCCAAATTCCCCGATTTATCGTGTGCATTATCCATTGATGCGGCTCCGAGAGCACTTGGAAACAACGTTCAAAAATATTTATGAGGACTTCTGTATCGACTTGGGAAACATTCACGCGTAATCACATCATTTTTAACACCCATTTACAATCCCTTTTTTAAGAACCACCCATTTTTAACGCTCATTTACAATCAAAAAACTTTGTGATGTCCTCTATAATAACTTGGGTAACCTTCACGTACACTCACACCATTTTTTAATGTCTATTTATGGATCTACAAGCCCTTTTAAGACCGCCCAAATTTACTGATTTTTTTTTTGTATTATCCCTTTGATCTGGCGCCTCAAACACTCAAAATAAATTTCTCAAAATTTTTTATGAGAACCTCTGTAATGACAAGGGAAACCTTCTGGTATACTCACACCTTTATTGCAACACCCATTTCCGCATTTACAAGACATTTTTTAAGTACTGCCCAAATTCCCCAATTTTTCATGTGTATTAGCCCATGGATTTGGCGCCCAGAGCACCCAAAACAAATTTCTCAAAAAACTTTATGAGGACCTCTATAATTACTTGGGGAATCTACACGTATATTCACAACATTTTTAATGCCCATATTCGCATTTACAAGTCCTTTTTTAAGAATTGCAAAAATACCTTGATTTTTCGTATATAGCCCATGGATTTGACGCCTGGAGCACCTCATTTTATTTTCTCAAAACATTTTATGAGGACCTCCGTAATGACTTGGAAAATCTTCACGTATACTCACATCATTTTTTTAACGCCCATTTTTGCCTTTACAAGCTCCATTTTAAGAATCTCCCAAATTCCTAGTTTTTCGTGTGTATTAGCCCATTGATCTGGCACGCAAAACGCCTATATTTGTTTTCTCAAAAAACATTATGAGGACCTCCATAATGACTTGGTGAACCTTCAAGTATACTCACACCATTTTTAACGCCCATTTCCGCATTTACAAGCCCTTTTTTAAAAACCTCCCAAATTCCACAATTTTTCATGTGTATTAGCACATAGATCTGGCTCCTGGAGCATCGAATTTTTTTTCTCAAAAAACTTTACGAGGGCCTACATAATGACTTGGGGAACCTTCATGCATACTCACACCATTTTCTTAACGCCCATTTCTGCATTTACAAGCCCTTTTTTAAGAACCACCCAAATTCTCTGATTATTCGTGTGTATTAGCCCATTGATCTGGCACCCGGAGAATCCATAATATTTTTCTCAAAAAACTTTATGAGGACCTCCATAATGTCTTGGGAAATCTTCACATATACTCACACCATATTTTTAACGCCCATTTCTGCATTTTCAAGCCCTTTTTTAACACTGCCCAAATTCTCTGATTTTTCATGTGTATTTGACCATAGATATGGCGCCCAAGCACTTGAAAATGTTTTGTCATAAAACTTTATGAGGACCTCCGTAATGACTTGGGGAACCTTCACGTTTACTCACACCATTTTTAGCGCCCATTTCTACATTAACCAGCCCTTTTTTAAGACTGCCCTAATTCCCCAATTTTTGTTTATATTAGCCCATGGATATTTGGACCCTTAGAACTCGAAATTTTATTCTCAAAAAAAATTATGAGAATCTCCGTAATGACTTGGAGAACCGATACGAATACTCACACCATTTTTAACTCCGATTTCCGCATTTACAAGATCTTTTTAAAGAAATGCCCAACTACCCTTGTTTTTCATATGTATTAACCCATAGATTTGGCACCCGAAGCACCCAAAATTTATTTTCTCAAAAAACCTTATGAGGACCTCCGTAATGACTTGGAAACCTTCACGTTTACTAACATCATTTTTTAACACCTATTTCCGCATTTACAAGTCTTTTTTTAAGAACCGCCCAAATTCCTCATTTTTTGTGTGTATTATCCCATTGATCTGGCGGCCGAAGCACCTGGATTTTTTTTCTCAGAAATCATTATAACGACCTCCGTAATGACTTGGAAAACCTTCATGTATAATAATATCATTTTATCACTCTCATTTCCGCATTTACAATCCCTTTTTTAAGAACCTCCGAAAATCCCCGATTTTTCATATGTATTAGCCCAAGAATATGGCACCCAAAGCACCCAATATTTTTTGTTAAAATTTTTTATAATGACCTACGTAATGAATTGGGAAACTCTCATGTATACTCACACCATTTTCTTGATGCCCATTTCCGCATTAAAAAGCCCTTTATTAAGAACCGCCCAAATTCCCTGATTTTTCGTGTTTATTATCCCATGGATTAAGCACCCAGACCACCCGTAAATTTTTTTTCTCAAAAACCTTTATGAGGACCTCCGTAATGACTTCAGGAATCTTCACCTACGCTCACATCATTTTTTTAACACTCATTTCTGCATTTACAATCCCTTTTTAAGAACCACCCAAGTTTCTCTATTTTTTGTGCGTATTAGCCCATGGATTTGGCCCCCGATACGACCAATTTTTTTTCTCATAACACATTATGATGACCTCTGTAATGACTTGGGGAACCTTCACGTATAAACACACCATTGTTTAAACCCCCATTTCCGCATTTACAAACCCTTATTTGAAAACCTCCCAAATTCTCCGATGTTTCATGTGTATTAGCCCATGGATATGACGCTCGAAGCACCCATAAAAATTTCTTAAAAAACTTTAGGATGACCTACATAATGATTTGGGGAACTTTCACGTATAATCACACCATTTTGATAACGCCTATTTCTACATTTACAAGCCCTTTATTAAGAACCGCCCAATTTCCCTAATTTTTCGTGTTATTAGCCCATGAATCTGGTACCTAGATCACCCGTAATCTTTTTCTCAAAAAACTTTATGAGGACCTTCGTAATGACTTGGGTAATCTTCACTTATGCAAACATCATTTTTTTACTGCCCATTTCCGAATTTACAAGCCCTTTTTTAAGAACTGCCCAATTTCCTCGATTTTGTTTGTGTATTAGCCCATGAATCTGGCGCCTGGTGCAACCAAAAGTTTTTTCCTCAAAAAACATCATGATGACCTCTGTAATTACTTGAGGAACCTTCACGTTTACTCAAAAAAAATTTAACGCCCATTTTCGCATTTTAAAACCCTTTTTTAAGAACCGACCAAATTCTTTGATTTTTCGTGTGTATTAACCCACAGATTTGGCGCCCAGAGCACCCGTAAAGGTTTTCTTAAAAAAAATTATGAGGACCTCTATAATGACTTGGGGAACCTTCATGTATACTCACATCATTTTTTACGCCCATTTCCTCTTTTGCAAGCCCTTTTGTAAGAACCACCCCAATTCTTCGATTTGTCGTGTGTATTAGTCCATGGATCTGGCGCCTGATGCACTCGAAAAGTTTTTATCAAAAAACTTTATGTGGACCTCAATAATGACTTGGGGAACTTTCAATTATACTCACACCATTTTTAATGCCCATTTCCGCATTTACAAGTTCTTTTGTAAGATCGCCCAAATTCCTCGATTTTTCGTGTGTTGTGTATAGCCCATGGATCTAGCGTCTGGAGCTCCCAATTTTTTTTCTCAAAACACTTTATTATGACTTCCGTAATGGCTTGGAAAACCTTCACGTTTACTCACATCATTTTTTTAACACCCATTTCCGCATTTACAATCCATTTTTTAAGAACTGCCCAAATTCCTAGTTTTTCCGTGTGTATTAGCGCATTAATATGGCGCCAAAAGCACCTATAATTTTTTTTTTCAAAAAACGTTATAAGGACCACAATAATGACTTGAGGAACATTCACGTATACTCACACAATTTTTTTAAAGCCTATTTTCTTATTTACAAGCCCTTTTTTAAGAACCTCCCATATTCCCCGATTTTTCATGTGTATTAGCCCATGGATCTGGAGCCCGGAGCACCCAAATTTTTTTCTGAAAATACTTTATCTGGACCTATGTAATGACCTGGGAAACCTTCACGTATATTCACACCATTTGGTTAACACCTATTTCTGCATTTAAAAGCCCTTTTTTAAGAACCACCCAAATTCCCTGATTTTTCGTGTGTATTAGACTATGGATCTGGCACCTCGAGAACCCGTAATTTTTTCTCAAAATACTTGATGAGGACCTCCGTAATGACTTCGGGAACCTTCATGTATATTCACACAATTTTCAGACTCTCATTTCAGCATTTACAAGCCCTTTTTGAAGGCCACCCAAATTTTCAAGTTTTTCGTGTGTGGATTTGATTGTTATTACTTTTGCAGGAGCTATGACGTCAATTATTGCAACAACCACTGGAATATTACAGAATGATCTAAAGAGGGTCATTGCTTATTCAACTTGCAGTCAATTAGGCTATATGATCTTTTCTTGCGGTAACTCTAATTATTCTGTTAGCGTCTTTCACTTAATGAATCATGCCATTTTCAAAGCAGTAATATTCCTGAGTGTAGGATAAGCACATAGATATATCAAACGAAGCACTCGAAATTTTTTCTCAAATAACTTTATGAGGGCTTCACTAATGACTTGGGGAACCTTCAGGTATACTCACAACAATTTTTAACACCCATTTCCACATTTGCAATCCCTATTTTAACAACCGCCCAATTCTCCAATTTTTAGTGTGTCTTAACCCATGGATCTATCTCCGGAAGCACCCAATTTTTTTTCCTCAGATAACTTTACGAGGACCTGTGTAATTACATGGGGAACCTACACGTATACTCACACAATTTTTTAACGCCCATTACCGAATTTACAAGCCCTTTTTTAATTACTACACAAATACCCTGATTTTTCGTGTTTATTAGCCCATGCATCCGGCACTGGAAGCGCCGGAAATTTGTTTCTCAAGAAACATTATGAGGACCTTTGTAATGACTTGGGGAACCTTCATGTATAATCAGACCATTTTTAAGGCCCATTTCCGCATTTGCTAGCCCATTTTTAAGAACCTCCCAAATTCCTTGATTTTTCATGATTATTAGCCCATAGATCCTGCGTCCGGAGTACCCAATATTTTTGCTTAAAAAACTTTATGATGACCTACGTAATTATTTGGAGAACCTTAACATATACTCACACCATTTTCCTAACGCCTATTTCTACATTTACATGCCCTTTATTAACAACTGCCCAAATTACCTAATTTTTCGTGTGTATTAGCAATGAATCTGGGACCTGAACCACCCATAATTGTTTTCTCAAAAATCATTATGAGGACCTCCGTAATGACTTGGAGAGTCTTGACTTATCCTCAAATCATTTTTTTAACCCCCATTTCCGCATTTAAAAGCCCTTTTTTAAGAACCGTCCAAATTCCTCAATTTTTTGTGCGTATTAGCCCATGGATTCTGCCCCCCGTGCAACTAATTATTTTTTCCCAAAAAACATTTGATGACCTCTGTAATGACTTGGGGAACCTTCCCGTGAACTCACACAATTTTTTTAACTTCCATTTCCGCATTTACAATCCCTTTTTAAAAAATTACCCAAATACCCCGATTTTTCGTGTGTATTAACCCATTGATCTGGCGCCTGGAGCACCCCAAAACGTTTTCTCAAAAAATATTGTTAGGACCTCCAAAATGACTCGGGAAACCTTCGTGTATACTCACACCATTTTTAAAGCCCATTTCCGCATTTACAATCTCTTTTTTAATATCCGCCCAAATTCCTTGATTTTTCGTGTGTATTAGCCCATGAATCTAACGTCCTGAGCACCAATAATTTTTTTCTCAAAAATCTCTATAAGGACCTCCTTAATGACTTGGGTAACCTACACGTATACTCATACTATTTCTTTAACGCTCATTAAGACATTTATTAGCCCTTTCTTAAGAAACCTCCCGAATTCACTAATTTTTCATATGTATTAGCCCATAGATCTGGCGCCCGGAGCACTCAAATGTTTTTCTCAAAAAACTTTATGATGACCTACATAATGACTTGGGGAACCTTCACGTATACTCACACCATTTTCTGAACGCCCATTTCTGCATTTACAAGCCCTTTTTTAAGAACCACCCAAATTTCGTAATTTTTCGTGTGTATTAGCCATGGATCTAGCACTTGAACCAACCATAATTCTTTTCTCAAATAACTTTATAAGGACCTTCGTAATGACTTGGAGAACCTACACAAATACTTACACCATTTTTATCGCCTATTTCTGTATTTACAAGTTCTTTTTAAATAAATTCCCTAATACCATGATTTTTTGTGTGTATTAACCCATGGATTTGGCAACCGAAGCACCAGAATTTGTTTTTCTCAAAAAAATTTATAAGTACCTTCGTAATGTCTTGGAAATCTTTGCGTTTACTCAAATCATTTTTTTAATGCCTATTTCCGCATTTACAAGACTTTTTTTAAGAACCGCACAAATTCCTCATTTTTTCGTGTGTATTAGCCCATGGATCTGGCGCCCGAAGCACCTAAATCTTTTTTTCGCAAAAATCATTATGAGGACCTCCGTAATGATTTGGGGAACCTTTACGTATAATCACACCATTTATTTAACGCCTATTTCTGCATTTACAAGCCATTTTTTAAGAACCTCCCATATTCCCCAATATAATAAATGTATTATACCATGGATCTAGTGCCCGGAGCATCCAAATATTATGGTTAAAAAGCTTTGTGATAACCAACCTAATGAATTGGGAGACGTTCACGTATACTCACACCATTTTCTTAACGCCCATTTCCGCATTAGCAGGCCCTTTATTAAGAACCTCTCTTATTCACTAATTTTTTGTGTGTATTATCCTATAGATTTGGCACCCTGACCACCCGTAATTTTTTATCTCAAAAAATATTATAAGTACCTCCGTAATGACTTGGGAATCTTTACTTATGCTCACATTATTTTTTAACTCCCATTTTCGCATCTACAAGACCTTTTTAGAAGACCCCAAATTTCTCAATTTTTTGTGCGTATTAACCCATTGATCTGGCGCCCGATGCAGCCAAAAATTTTTTCTCAAAAAACATTATGGTGACCTCTATAAAGACATGGGGAACTTTCATGTATAACCACACCATAGTTTTAACATCCATTTCCGCATTTACAATCCTTTTTTTAAGAACCTCCCTAATTCCCCAATTTTCATGTGTATTAGCCCATGGATTTGGTGCCCAGAGCACCCAAATTTTTAGCTTAAAAAACTTTATGATGTCCTACATAATGACTTGGGGAACCTTCACGTATACTCACACCATTTTATTAACTTCCATTTCTGCATTTATAAGCCCTTTATTAAGAACTGCCCGAATTCCCAGATTTTTCGTGTTATTAGCTCATGAATCTGGTACCCGGACCACCCGTAATTTTTTTCTATAAAAACTTTATGAGAACCTCCGTAATGACTAAGGGAATCTTCACTTATGCTCACATCATTTTATTAACTCCCATTTCCGTATTTACAAGCCCTTTTTTAAGAACCGTCGAAATTCCTCGATTTTATTTGTGTATTAACCCATTGATCTGGTTCCCGGTACAACCGAAAGTTTTTTCGCAAAAAACATTATATTGACCTCTGTAATTAGTTGGGGAACCTTCACATATTCTAAAAAAATAAAATTAACGCCCATTTCTGCATTTTCAAACCCTTTTTTAAGAATTGACCAAATTCCTCAATTTTTCGTGTGTATTAACCCATAGATCTAGCGCCTGGAGCACCCATAAATGTTTTCTCAAAAAACTTTATGTGGACCTCCGTAATGACTTGGGGAACCTTCACGTATACTCAGATCATTTTTTAAAGCCCATTTCCCCATTTACAAGCCCTTTTTTAAGAACCACCCAAATTCCTCGATTTTTCTTGTGTATTAGCCCATGGATGTGGCGTCTGGTGCACTCGAAAAGTTTTTTATCAAAAAATATTATGAAGACCTCTATAATGACATGGAGAACCTTTACTTATACTCTTGCCATTTTTAATGCCAATTTCCCAATTAGCAAGTCCTTTTCTGAGACTGCCAAATTCCTCGATTTTTCGTGGTAGTAGTCGATGGATCTGGCGCACGAAGCATTCAAAAAGAATTTCTCAAATTTTTTTTTGAGGACCACTGTAATGACTTGGGAACCTTCAAGTATATTCACACCAATTTTTTAACACCCATTTCCACAATTACAAGCCCTTTTTAAAAACCGCCCAAATGTCCCAATTTTTCGTGTATATTAGACCATGTATCTGGTGCCTGGAGAACATAAACTTTTTCTCTCAAATAACTTAATAAGGACCTCTATAATGAATTAGGGGACCTAAACGTATACTCACACCATTTTCTAACGCTTATTTATGCATTTACAAGTTCTTTTATAAGACCACCCAAATTCCATGATTTTTCGCGTGTATTAGCCCATGGATCTGGCGCCCGGAGCACCTAAATATTTTTTTCGCAAAAATCATTATGAGGACCTCCGTAATGACTTGGTGAATCTTTACATATAATCACATCATTTATTTAACGCCCATTTCCGCATTTACAAGCAATTTTTTAAGAATCTCCCAAATTCCCCAATTTTCCATGTGTATTATCCCATGGATGTAATGCCAGGAGCATTCAAATTTTTTGGTTAAAAAACTTTATGACGACCAACCTAATGAATTGGGAAACCTTCACGTATACTCACATAATTTTTTAACGCCCGTTTCCTCATTTACAATGCTTATTTTAAGAACCACCCAAATCCCTCAATTTATTGTGTGTATTAGCCGATGGATCTTGTGCCCGATGCACCAAAAATTTAATATCAAAAAACATTATGGAAGACCTCTATAATGACTTGGGGAAATTTCACGTATACTCACACTATTTTTTAATGCCCATTTCCTCATTTACAAGCCCATTTTTAAGACCTTCCAAACTCCCCGATTTTTTGTGTGTATTGCCCATGGATCTGGCACCCGAAACACTTGAAAATATTTTATTAACCTTATCGGGACCTCAGTAATTACTAGGGAAATCTACAGGTATACTCGAACCATTTTTTTAACACCAATTTCAGCATTTGCAACCCTTTTTTTAAGACCGCTCAAATTCCCTGATTTTTCGTGTCTTCCCATGGATCTGGCTCCCGAAGCACTCGAATTTGTTTTCTCAAAACACTTTATGAGGACCTCTGTACTGATTAGGAAAACTTTCACGTATACTCATATCATTTTTTTAACACCTATTTCTGCATTTACAAGTCCTTTTTAAGAACAACCAAAATACCCCGATTTTTTATGTGTATTAGCGCATGGATTTGGCGCTCGCAGTACCTTAAAATGTTTTCTCAGAAAAACTTTATATGGACTTCTTTAATGAGTTGGGGAACCTTCACTTATACTCACACCATTTTTTATGCCCATTCCGCATTTTCATGCCCTTTTTTATGAATCGCCCAAATTTCCCAAATTTTCTCGTGTATTAGACCATTGAGCTAGCGCTAGGAATTGTTTTCTCAAAAAACTTTATGAGAACCTCCGTAATGACTTTGGGAACCTTCACGTATATAAGCCCTTTTTTATGAACCGCCTAAATTCCCCAATTTTTTATGTATATTTTCCCATGGATCTGACGCTTGGAGCACTCAGAAATTTTTTCTCAAAAAACATTATGAAAACCTCCGTAATGTCGTGGGGAACCTTCACAATATACTCACACTATTTTTTAACTCCAATTTTCGCATTTACAAGCCTTTTTTAAAGAACCGCCCAAATTCTCAATTTTTTTATGTGTATTAGCGCATGGATCTGGCGCCCACAGCACCTTAAAAAAAATTTCTTCGAAAAACTTTATGAGGACCTCTGTTATGACTTGGGGAACCTTCACGTATACTCACACCATTTTTAATGCCCTTTTTTAAGAACCACCCAAATTCCTCGATCTTTCAAGTCTAATTGCCTATGAATCTGGCGTCCGGTGCACCCAATATTTTTTTGTCAAAAAACTTTGTGATGTCCTCTATAATAACTTGGGTAACTTTCACGTATACTCACACCATTTTTTAATGTCCATTTATGGATCTACAAGCCCTTTTTAAGACCGCCCAAATTTTCTGATTTTTCGTTTGTATTAGCCCATTGATTTGGCGCCTCAATCACTCAAAATAAATTTTTCAAAAAATTTTATGAGGACCTCTGTAATGACTAGGGGAACCTTCAGGTATACTCACACCTTTTTTTAAACACCCATTTCCGTATTTACAAGACATTTTTTAAGTACTGCCCAAATTCCCCAAATTTTGATGTGTATTAACCCATGAATTTGGCGCCCAAAGCACCCAAAACAAATTTCTCAAATAACTTTACGAAAAACTATATAATGACTTGGGGAATCTACATGTATATTCACACCATATGCCCATATTCACATTTACAAGTCTTTTTTTAAAAATTGCAAAAATACCTTGATTTTTCGTATATAGCCCATGGATTTGACACCCGGAGCACCTCATTTTGTTTTCTCAAAACAATTTATGAGGACCTCCGTAATGACTTGTAAAACCTTCACGTATACTCACATCATTTTTTAACGCCCATTTTTGCATGTACAAGCTCATTTTTAAGAATCGCCCAAATTCATATTTTTTCGTGTGTATTAGCCCATTGATCTGGCGAGCGAAACGCCTATATTTGTTTTCTCAAAAAGCGTTATGAGGACCTCCATAATGACTTGGGGAACCTTCAAGTATACTCACACCATTTTTAACTCCCATTTTCGCATTTACAAGCCCTTTTTTTAAAACCTCCCAAATTCCCAATTTTTCATGTGTATTAGCACATAGATCTGGCGCCCGGAGCACCGAATTTTTTTCTCAAAAAACTTTACGAGGGCCTACATATTGACTTGGGGAAGCTTCACGTATACTCACACCATTTTCTTAACGCCCATTTCTGCATTTACAAGCCCTTTTTTAAGAACCATCCAAATTCTCTGATTATTCGTGTGTATTAGCCCATTGATCTGGCACCCGGAGAACCCGTAATATATTTTTTTAAAAACTTTATGAGGACCTCCATAATGACTTGGGAAATCTTCACATATATTCACACCATTTTTTTAACGCCCATTTCTGCATTTACAAGCCCTTTTTTAACACCGCCCAAATTCTTCGATTTTTCATGTGTATTTGACCATAGATATGGCGCCCGAAGTACTCGAAAATGTTTTGGCAAAAAACTTTATAAGGACCTCCATAATGACTTGGGGAACCTTCACGTTTACTCACACCATTTTTAGCGTCCATTTCTACATTTACGAGCCCTTTTTTAAGACTACCCTAATTCACCAATTTTCGTGTGTATTAGCCCATGGATATGGCACCCTTAGCACTCAAAATTTTATTCTCATAAAACATTATGAGGATCTCCGTAATGACTTAGAGAACCGATACGAATACTCACACCATTTTTTAACTCCGATTTCCGCATTTACAAGTTCTTTTTAAAGAAATGCCCAAATACCCTGGTTTTTCATGTGTATTAATCTATAGATTTGGCGCCCGAAGCACCTGAGATTTATTTTCTCAAAAAACCTTATGAGGACCTTCATAATGATTTGGAAACTTTCGCATTTACTCACATCATTTTTAACACCCATTTCCACATTTACAAGTCCTTTTTAAAGAACCGCCCAAATTCCTCATTTTTTGTGTGTTACCCATTGATCTGGCGCCCGAAGCCCCCGAATTATTTTTCTCAAAATCCATTATGAGGACCTCCGTAATGACTTGGAAAACCTTCATGTTTAATAATATCATTTTTTCACGCCCATTTCCGCATTTACAATCCCTTTTTTAAGAACCTCCAAAATTCCCCAATTTTTAATGTGTATTAGCCCATGGATATGGCACCCGGAGCACCTAATTTTTTTTGTTAAAATTGTTTATGATGACCTACGTAATGAATTGGGAAACCCTCACGTATCCTCAAACCATTTTCTTGAAGCCCATTTCCGCATTAAAAAGCCCTTTATTAAGAACCGCCCAAATTCCCTGATTTTTGGTGTTTATTAGCCCATGGATTAAGCACCCAGACCACCCGTAATTTTATTTTCTCAAAAACCTTTATGAGGACCTCCGTAATGACTTGGGTAATCTTCACTTATGCTCACATCATTTTTTTAATGCCCATTTCTGCATTTACAATCCCTTTTTAAGAATCACCCAAATTTCTCTATTTTTTGGGAGTTTTAGCACATTGATTTGGCCCTGATACGACCAATTTTTTTTCTCAAAACACATTATGATGACCTCTGTATTGACTTGGGGAACCTTCAGATATAAACACACCATTGTTTTAACCCCATTTCCGCATTTACAAACCCTTTTTTAAAAACCTCTCAAATTCCACGATTTTTCATGTGTATTAGCCCATGGATCTCGCGCTCGAAGTACCCAAAAATTTTGCTAAAAAAACTTTATGATGACCTACATAATGATTTGGAGAACTTTCACGTATACTCACGCCATTTTGTTAACGTCTATTTCTGCATTTACAAGCGCTTTATTAAGAATCGCCCAAATTCCCTGAGTTTTCGTGTTATTAGCCCATGAATCTGGTACCTGGACCACCCGTAATTTTTTTCTCAAAAAACTTTATGAGGACCTCCGTAATGACTTGGGTAATCTTCACTTATGCTAACATCATTTTTTTAACGTTCATTTCCGAATTTACAAGCCCTTTTTTAAGAGCTGCCCAATTTCCTCGATTTTATTTGTGTATTAGGCAATGAATCTGGCGCCTGGTGCAACCAAAAGTTTTTTTCTCAAAAAACATCATGATGACCTCTGTAATTACTTGGGGAACTTTCACGTTTACTCAAAAAAATAATTTAACGCCCATTTCCTTATTTTAAAACCCTCTTTAAAACCCACCAAACTCTTTGATTTTTCGTGTGTATTACCCATGGATTTGGCTCCCAGAGCACCCGAAAAGGTTTTCTTAAAAAACATTATGAGGACCTCTATAATGACTTGGGGAACCTTCATGTGTACTCACATCATTTTTAACGCCCATTTCCTCATTTACAAGCCTTTTTGTAAGAACCACCCCAATTCTTCGATTTGTCGTGTGTATTAGCCCGTGGATCTGGCGCTTAGTGTAGTCGAAAATTTTTTATCAAAAAACTTTATGAGGACCTCTTTAATGACTTGGGGAACCTTCACTTATACTCACACCATTTTTAATGCCCATTTCCGCAATTACATGTTCTTTTGTAAGATCACCCAAATTTCTCGATCTTTCGTGTGTTGTAGCCCATGGATTTGGCGTCTGGAGCTCCCAATTTTTTTGTCAAAACACTTTATTATGACCACCGTAATGGCTTGGAAAACCTTCACGTTTACTAACATCATTTTTTAACACCCATTTCCGCGTTTACGATCTCTTTTTTATGAACTGCCGAAATTCCTAGTTTTTCCGTGTGTATTAGCCCATTAATATGGCGCCCGAAGCACCTATAATTTTTTTCTCAAAAAACGTTATGAGGACCACAATAATGACTTGAGAAACCTTCACGTATACTCACACAATTTTTTTAAAGCCTCTTTCCTCATTTACAAGCCCTTTTTTAAGAACCTCCCAAATTCACCGATTTTTCATGTCTATATTAGCCCATGGATCTGGAGCCCGGAGCACCCAATTTTTTTTCTCAAAATACTTTATCTGGACCTACGTAATGACTTGGGGAACCGTCATGTATAATCAGACCATTTTAAGGCCTATTTCCGCATTTGCAAACCCATTTTTAAGAAGCTCCCAAATTCCATGAATTTTCATGTGTACTAGCCAATGGATCTTGCGCCCGGAGAACTCAATAGTTTTGCTTAAAAAACTTTATGATGACCTACGTAATGACTTGGGGAACCTTCAAATATATTCACACTATTTTTCTAACGCCTATTTCTAGATTTACAAGCCCTTCATTAAAAAGCGCCCAAATTCCCTAATTTTTCGTGTGTATTAGCCATGGATCTGGGACCTAAACTACCCATAATTCTTTTCTCAATAATCATCATGAGGACCTCCATAATGACTTGGAGAATCTTCACTTATGCTCACATCATTTTTTTAACCCCCATTTCCGCATTTAAAAGCCCTTATTTAAGAACATTCCAAATTCCTTAATTTTTTGTGCGTATTAGCCCATGGATTTGGCCCCTGGTGCAACCAATTTTTTTTTCTCAAAAAACATTTGATGACCTTTGTAAGGACTTGGGGAACCTTCCCGTGAACTCACTCAATTTTTTTAACTTCCATTTCCACATTTACAATCCCTTTTTGAAAAATCGACCAAATACCCCGATTTTAGTATGTATTAACCCATTGATCTGGCGCCTATAGCACCCCAAAAGGTTTTCTCAAAAAAAATTATTAGGACCTCCATAATGACTTGGGAAACCTTCATGTATACTCAAACCATTTTTAACGCCCATTTCCGCATTTACTATCTCTTTTTTAAGATCCGCCCAAATTCCTTGATTTTTCGTGTGTATTACCCCATGAATCTAGTGTACTGAGCACCTACAATTTTATTCTCAAAAACCTCTATAATGACCTCCTTAATGACTTGGGTAACCTACACGTACGCTCATACTATTTATTTAATGCTCATTTAGGCATTTATTAGCCCTTTCTTAAGAACCTCCCAAATTCCTTGATTTTTCATGTGGATTAGCCCATAGATCTGGCGCCTGGAGCACTGAAATATTTTTCTCAAAAAACTTTATGAGGACCTACATAATGACTTGGGGAACCTTCGCGTATACTCACACCATTTTCTGAACGCCCATTTCCGCATTTACAAGGCCTTTTTTAAGAACCACCCAAATTTCGTAATGTTTCGTATGTATTAGCCATGGATCTGGCACTTGAACCACACATAATTCTTTTCTCAAATAAGTTTATAAGGACCTCCGTAATGACTTGGAGAACCTACACGAATAGTCACGCCATTTTTAAACGCCCATTTCCGCATTTACCAGTTCATTCTAAAGAAATGCCCAAATACCATGATTTTTCGTGTGTATTAATTCATGGATTTGGCAACCGAAGCACCAAAATTTGTTTTTCTCAAAAAAATTTATGAGTACCTCCGTAATTTCTTGGAAATCTTCGCGTTTACTCACATCATTTTTTTAATGCCTATTTCCGCATTTACAAGACCTTTTTTAAGAATCGCACAAATTCCTTATTCTTTCGTGTGTATTAGCCTATGGATCTGACGCCCGAAGCACCTAAATCTTTTTTTCACAAAAATCATTATGAGGACCTTCGTAATGACTTGGGGAACCTTTACGTATAATCACACCATTTATTTAACGCCCATTTCCGCATTTACAAACATTTTTTAAGAACCTCCTATATTCCCTAATTTTTCATGTGTATTATCCCATGGATCTAGTGCCCGGAGCATCCAAATATTTTGGTTAAAAAACTTTAAGATGACCAACCTAATAAATTGGGAAACCTTCACGTATACTCATACCATTTTCTTAACTCCCATTTCAGCATTAGCAGGCCCTTTATTAAGAACCTCTCAAATTCACTGATTTTTCGTGTGTATTATCCTATGGATTTGGCACCCTGACCACCCGTAATGACTTGGGAATCTTTACTTATGCTCACATTATTTTTTAACTTTCATTTTCTCATTTATAATCCCTTTTAAGAATACCCCAAATTTCTCAATTTTTTGTGAGTATTAGCCAATTAATCTGGCGCCCGATGCAGCAAAAAATTTTTTCTCAAAAAACATTATGGTGACCTCTATAATGACTTGGGGAACCTTCACGTATAATCACACCATTGTTTTAACATCCATTTCCACATTTACAAGCCCTTTTTTAAGAACCTCCCTAATTCGCCAATTTTTCATGTGTATTAGCCCATGGATTTGGTGCCCGAAGTACCTAAATTTTTAGCTTAAAAAACTTTATGATGACCTACATAATGACTTGGGGAACCTTCACGTATACTCACACGATTTTATTAACGTCCATTTCTGCAATTACAAGCCCTTTATGCTGCCCAAATTCCCTGATTTTTCGAGTTATTAGCTCATGAATCTGGTACCTGGACCACCGTAATTTGTTTCTCAAAAAACTTTATGAGGACATCCGTAATGACTTGGGGAATATTTACTTATGCTCACATCATTTTATTAACACCCATTTTCGTTTTTACAACCCTTTTTTAAGAACCGCTGAAATTCCTCGATTTTATTTGTGTATTAGCCCATTGATCTGGTGCCCGGTGCAACCAATAATTTTTTCGCATAAAACATTTTAGTGACCTCTGTAATTAGTTGGGGAACCGTCACGTATACTAAAAAAATAAAATTAACGCCCATTTCTGCATTTTCAAAACATTTTTTAAGAACCGACCAAATTCCTCAAATTTTCGTGTGTATTAACTCACAGATCTGGCGCCTGGAGCATCCTGAAAGGTTTTCTCAAAAAACTTTATGTGGACCTCCGTAATGACTTAGGAAACCTTCACGTATACTAAGATCATTTTTTAAAGATCATTTCGCCATTTACAAGCCCTTTTTTAAGAACCACCCAAATTACTCGATTTTTCTTGTGTATTAGCCCATGGATGTGGCGTCTGGTGCACTCGAAAAGGTTTTATCAAAAAACAATATGAGGACCTCTATAATGACTTGGGGAATCTTCACCTATACTCTCACCATTTTTTTAATGCCAATTTCCCGATTAACAAGTCCTTTTCTAAGACCGCCCAGATTCCTCAATTTTTCTTGGTAGTAGCCCATGGATCTGGCTCTCGAAGCATTTAAAAAGAATTTCTCAATTTTTTTTTTCAGGACCACTGTAATGACTTGGGAACCTTCAAGTATATTCATATCATTTTTTTAACACCCATTTTCGCATTTACAAGCCCTTTTTAAAAACCGCCCAAAATTCCCAATTTTATGTGTGTATTAGACCATGTATCTGGTGCCCGGAGCACCTAATTTTTTTTTCTAAAATAACTTTATAAGGACCTCTGTAATGAATTAGGGGACCTAAACGTATACTCACACCATTTTCTAATGCTTATTTCTGCATTTACAAGTTCTTTTATAAGACCAACCAAATTCCATGATTTTTCGTGTGTAATAACCCATGAATCTGGCGCCCGGAGCACCTAAATCTTTTTTTCGCATAAATCATTATGAGGACCTCTGTAATGAATTGGTGAACCGTTACGTATAATCACACCATTTATTTAACGCCCATTTCTGCATTTACAAGCAATTTTTTAAGAACCTCCCAAATTCTCCAATTTTTCATGTATATTATCCCATGGATCTAGTGCCCGGAGCATCCAAATATTTTGGTTAAAAAACTTTATGACGACCAACCTATTGAATTGGGAAACCTTCACCTATACTCACACAATTTTTTTAACGCCCATTTCCGCATTTGCAGGCCTTTTATTAAGAACCTCCAAAATTCCCTGACTTTTTGCGTGTATTATCCTATGGATTATGCACCCTGACCACCCGTAATGACTTGGGAATCTTTACTTATGCTCACATTATTTTTTAACTCCCATTTTCGCATTTACAAGACCTTTAAAGAATACCTCGAATTTCTCAATTTTTTGTGCGTATTGGTCCATTGATATGGCGCTCGATGCAGCCAATTGTTTGTCTTAAAAAAATTTATGATGCCCTCTATAATGACTTGGGGAACTTTCACGTATAATCACACCATTGTTTTAACATTCATTTCCGCATTTACAGGCCCTTTTTTAAGAACCTCCCTAATTCCCCAATTTTTCATGTGTATTAGCCCATAGATTTGGTGCCCGGAGCACCCAAATTTTTAGCTTAAAATATTTATGATGACCTACATAATGACTTGGGGAACATTCACGTATACTCACACCATTTTAATAACGTCCATTTCTGCATTTACAAGACCTTTATTAAGAACCGCCCAAATTCCCTGATTTTTCGTGTTATTAGCTCATGAATCTGGTACCCGGACCACCCGTAATTTTTTTCTCAAAAAACTTTATGAGGACCTCCGTAATGACTTGGGGAATCTTCACTTATGCTCACATCATTTTTTTAACACCCATTTCCGTATTTACAAGCCCTTTTTTAAGAACCGCCAAAATTCCTCAATTTTATTTGTGTATTAACCCATTGATCTGGTACCCGGTGCAATCGAAAAAATTTTCTCAAAAAAAATTATATTGACCTCTGTAATTACTTGGGCAACCTTCACGTATACTCAAAAATAAATTAACCTCTATTTCTGCATTTTTAAACCCTTTTTTAAGAACCGACCATATTCCTCAATTTTTCATGTGTATGAACCCATGAATCAGGCGCCTGGAACACCCTAAAAGGTTTTCTCAAAAAACTTTATGTGGACCTCCGTAATGACTTGGGGAACCTTCACGTATAATCAGATCATTTTTTAAAGCCCATTTCCCCGTCTACAAGCCCTTTTTTAAAAACTACCAAAATTCCTCGATTTTTCTTATGTATTAGCCCATGTATGTGACGTCTGGTGCACTCGAAAAGTGTTTACCAAAAAACATTATGAGGACCTCTATAATGACTTGGGGAACCTTCACTTATACTCTCACCATTTTTTTAATGCCAATTTCGCTATTAACAAGTCCTTTTCTAAGACTGCCCAAATTCATCGATTTTTCGTGGTAGTAGCCCATGGATTTGGCGCCCGAAGCACTCAAAAAAAATTGCTCAATTTTTTTTTGAGGACCACTGTAATGACTTGGGAACCTTCAAGTATTTTCACACCATTTTTTAAACACCCATTTCCGCAATTACAAGCCCTTTTTAAAAACTACCCAAATTTCCCAATTTTTCGTGTGTATTAGACCATGTATCTGGTGCCCGGAGGACATAATTTTTTTTTCTCAAATAACTTTATGAGGACCTCTGTAATGAATTGGGGGACCTAAACGTATACTCATACCATTTTCTAACGCTTATTTCTGCATTAACAAGTTCTCTTTTAACACCACCCAAATTTCATGATTTGTCGTGTGTATTAGCCCAATGATCTGGCGTCCGGAGCACCCAATTTTTTTCTCAAAAAACATTACTGCGACCTCCGTAATGATTTGGAAAACCTTCATGTTTAGTCACATCATTTTTTTAACGCCCATTTCTTCATCTACAATCATTTTTTTAAGAACCGCCCAAATTCCTAGTTTTTTCGAGTGCATTAGCCTAATAATTTGGCGCCCGAAGCACCTATAATTTCTTTTCTCAAAAAACATTATGAGGACCACAATAATGACCTGGGGAACATTCACATATATTCACACTATTTTTTTAATGCCTACTTCCTAATTTACAAGCCCTTTTTTAAAAACCTCCCAAATTCTCTGATTTTTCATGTGTATTAGCCCATGCATCTTGCGCCCGAAGCACTGAAATGTTTTTCTCAAAAAACTTTATGAGGACCTACATAATGACTTGGGGAACCTTCACGTATACTCACACCATTTTCTGAACGCCCATTTCCGCATTTACAAGGCCTTTTTTAAGAACCACCCAAATTCCGTAATGTTTCGTATGTATTAGCCATGGATCTGGCACTTGAACCACACATAATTCTTTTCTCAAATAAGTTTATAAGGACCTCCGTAATGACTTGGAGAACCTACACGAATAGTCACGCCATTTTTAAACGCCCATTTCCGCATTTACCAGTTCATTCGAAAGAAATGCCCAAATACCATGATTTTTCGTGTGTATTAATTCATGGATTTGGCAACCGAAGCACCAAAATTTGTTTTTCTCAAAAAAATTTATGAGTACCTCCGTAATTTCTTGGAAATCTTCGCGTTTACTCACATTATTTTTTTAATGCCCATTTCCACATTTACAAGACCTTTTTTAAGAACCGCACAAATTCCTCATTTTTCGTGTGTATTAGCCCATGGATCTGGTGCTGAAAGCACCTAAATGTTTTTTTCGCAAAAATCATTATGAGGACCTCCGTAATGACTTAGGGAACCTTTACGTATAATCACACCATTTATTTAAGGCCCATTTCCGCATTTACAAGCCATTTTTTAAGAACCTCCCAAAATCCCCAATTTTTCATGTGTATTAGCCCATGGATTTGGTGCCCGAAGCATCCAAATATTTTGGTTAAAAAACTTTATGATGGTCAACCTAATGAATTGGGAAACCTTCACGTATACTCACACCATTTTCTTAACGCCTATTTCCGCATTTGCAGGCCTCTTATTAAGAACCTCCCAAATTTCCTGATTTTTCGTGTATATTATCCTATAGATTTGGCACCCTGACCACTGGTAATTTTTTTTCTCAAAAAACAATATAAGGACCTCCGTAATGACTTGGGGAATCTTTACTTATGCTTACATAATTTTTTAATGCCCATTTTCGCATTTACAAACTCTTTTAAGAATACCCCAAATTTCTTAATTTTTTGTGCGTTAATGTTAGCCCATTGATCTGGCGCCCGATGCAGCCAAATTTGTTTTCTCAAAAACCATTATGGTGACCTCTATAATGACTTGGGGAATTTTCACGTATAATCACATCATTGTTTTAACACTAATTTCCGCATTTACAAGCCCTTTTTTAAAAACCTCCCGAATTTCCCAATTTTTCATGCGTATTAGCCCATGAATTTGGATCCCGTAGCACCCAAATTTTTAGCTTAAAAAACTTTATGTTGACCTACATAATGACTTGAGGAACCTTCACGTATACTCACACCATTCTATTAACGTCTATTTCTGCATTTACAAACCTTTATTAAGAACCACCCAAATTCTCTCATTTTTCGTGTTATTAGCTCATGAATCTGGTACCCAGACCACCCATAATTTTTTTCTCAAAAAACTTTATGAGGACCTTCTTAATGACTTGGGGAATCTTCACTTATGCTCAGATCATTTTATTAACACCCATATCCGTATTTACAATCCCTTTTTTAAGAACAGCCGAAATTCCTCGATTTTATTTGTGTATTAGCCCATTGATCTGGTGCCCGGTGCAACCAAAACTTTTTTCTCAAAAAACATTATATTTACCTCTGTAATTACTTGGAGAACCTTCACGTATACTAAAAATAAAAAATTAACGCCCATTTATGCATTTTCAAACCCTTTTTTAAGAATCGACCAAATTCTTCAATTTTTCGTGTGTATTAACCCATAGATCTGATGCCTGGAGCACCCTAAACGATTTTCTAAAAAAACTTTATGTGGACCTCCGTAATGACTTGGGAAACCTTCACGTATACTCAGATCGATTTTTAAAGCCCATTTCCCCATATACAAGGCCTTTTTTAAGAACCACCCAAATTCCTCAATTTTTCTTGTGTATTAGCCCATTGATCTGGCGTTTGGTGCACTCGCACAATTTTTATCAAAAAACATTATGAGGATCTCTATAATAACTTGGGGAACCTTCACTTATACTCTCACCATTTTTTAATGTCAATTTCCCTATTAACAAGTCCTTTTCTAAGACTGCCCAAATTCCTCGATTTTTCGTGGTAGTAGCCCATGGATATGGCACCCGAAGCACTCAAAAAAAAAATTCTTAATCTTTTTTTAAGGATCAGTGTAATGACTTGGCAACCTTCAAGTATATTCACACCAATTTTTTTACACCCATTTCTGCAATTACAAGCCCTTTTTAAAAACCACCCAAATTTCCCAATTTTTTGTGTGTATTAGACCAGGTATTTGGAGGCCGGAGCACATAATTTTATTTTCTTAAATAACTTTATGAGGACCTCTGTAATGAATTTGGAGACCTAAACGTAAACTCACACCATTTTCTAACGCTTATTTCTGAATATACAAGTTCTTTTTTAAGACCACCCAAATTCCATGATTTTTCGTGTATATTAGCCCATGGATATGGCGCCCGAAGCACTCAAAAACAATTTCTCAATTTTTTTTTTGAGGACCACTGTAATGACTTGGGAACCTTCAAGTATATTCACACCATTTTTTAAACACCCATTTCCGCAATTACAAGCCCTTTTTAAAAACCGCCCAAATTTCCCAATTTTTTTGTGTGTATTAGACTATGTATCTGGGGCCCGGGGCACATAATTTTTTTTTCTCAAATAACTTTATGAGGACCTCTGTAATGAATTCGGGGACCTAAACGCATACTCACACCATTTTCTAACGCTTATTTCTACATTTACAAGTTATTTTTTAAGACCACCCAAATTCCCTGATTTGTCGTATGTATTAGCCCATGGATCTAGCGTCTGGAGTACCCAATTTTTTCTTTCAAAACACTTTATTATAACCTCCGTAATGACTTGGAAAACCTTCATGTTCAGTCACATAATTATATTAACGCCCATTTCTTCATTTACAATCCCTTTTTTAAGAACAACCCAAATTCCTAGTTTTTTTGTGTGTACTAGCCAAATAATTTGGCGGCCGAAGCACCTATAATTTTTTTCTCAAAAAACATTAAGAGGACCACAATAATGACCTGGGGAACATTCACATATATTCACACCATTTTTTTAACGCCTATTTCCTAATTTACAAGCCCTTTTTTAAAACCCTCCCAAATTTTCCGATTTTACATGTGTATTAGCCCATGGATCTGGCGGCCAGAGCACCCAAAGTTTTTTCTCAAAATACTTTATCAGGACCTACGTAATGACTTGGGGAACCTTCACGTATACTCACCACATTTTCTTAACGCCTATTTCTGCATTTACAAGCCCTTTTTTTAAGAATCACCCAGATTCTCTGATTTTTCGTGTGCATTAGTCCATGGATCTGACACCTGAAGAACCCGTAATTTTTTTATGAAAAAACTTTATGAGGACCTCCGTAATAACTTGGGAAATCTTCATGATACTCACACCATTTTTTTTAACCCCAATTTCTGCATTTACATCCTTTTTTAAGTCCGCCCAAAGTCCCCAATTTTTCGTGTGTATAAGCCCATAGATGTGGCGCCTGAAGCAATCAAAATTTATTGTCAAAAAACTTTATGAGGACCTCAGTAATGACTTGGGGAACCTTCACGTATACTAACACTATTTTTAACGCTCAAATAGTGTTAAAAACCAACCAAATTCACTGAGTTCGGTGTGTATTTGCCCATGAATTAAGCACCCGGAGAATCCGTAATTTTTTTCTCAAAATTCTGTGAGGACCTACGTAATGACTTGGGGAATCTTCACGTGTAATCACACCATTTTTAACACCCAGTTTTGTATTTGCAAGCCCTTTTTTAAGACCGTCCAAATTCCCCGATTTTTCGTGTGTACTAGCCCAAAGAAATGGAGCCCGAAACACTCAAAAAAATTTTGTCAAAAAACTTTCTGAGGACCTCCGTAATTACTTGGGGAACCTTCATGTATACACATGCCATTCTTTTTAATTCCCATTTCAGCATTTACAAGCCATTTTTTAAGACCGCCCAAATTCCCCAATTTTTCGTGTGTATTAGCCCATCGATATGGCGCTCAAAGCACTCAATTTTTTTTCCTGAAAACACTTTATGAGAACCTGCGTAATGACTTGGAGAACCTTCAGGTATACTCACACCATTTTTTAACACCCATTTCTGCATTTACAAGCCCTTTCTTTTGAACCGCCCAAATTCGCAAATTTTAGTGTGTATTAGCCCATGGATCTAGCACCCGGAGCAACCAAATTTATTTTCTAAAATAAATTTTTGAGAACCTCTGTAATGACTTGGGGAACCTACACATATACTTAAACTATTTTTAACGTCCATTTCTGCATTTACAAGTTCTTTATTAAGAACTGCCCAAATACCCTGATTTTTCATGTGTATTAGCCCATGAATCTGGCACTCAGAACACCCGAATTTTTTTTTCTCAAAAAATTTTATGAGAACCTCCATAATGACTTGCAAAACCTTCAAGTATACTGACATCATTTTTTTAACGCACATTTCCGCATTTACAAGTCCTTTTTTAAGAACCGCCCAAATTTCTCATTTTTTCGTGTGTATTAGCCAATGGATCTGGATCCCGAAGCATCCAAAATTTTTTTATCAAAAAAACTTTATGAGGACTTCTGTAATGACTTGGGGAAGCTGCACGTATAATCATTGTTTTATTTTAAAAAAGAGAAACAATGGGTTTTTAAAAGTCGCCACTTAATTTTTAAAGTGAAAATTAAGAAAACTACTTTTTTTCAAAAGATTAAAACAGACTAGTGAAAATATCTAAAGGGGGTTCGGGGTTCATATTAGCATTTCGGGAAGGGATTGAAAGCACCCAAAATGCCCTCTAACACGTGGTTATCCGATAATTAACTATATTTGGCTAAACGAATTTTAAAGAAAAAGGCATGGTTGACTATTTAAAAGTAAGACCAACTTTAAGACTTAAAATCATATTAGAGAGGAAATAGGAAATATTGGAAAATATTATTAAGTAACTAACTTGAAAATGTTACAAGTACAAAAATAAATAATTATTCAATTTTTTTTAGGAAAATATAAGTAATCAATTTAAAATAGTTATCTTTTGGGGAATCATGAATTAGAGAACCTTAAAATTAATTGGACAAATAAACACATAGTGATAATTAAACAAACATGAAATATAATAAAGAAAGAGATAGTTGGGCCCAAGTCTGGTTTTCTGTCAATCTGGGCCAGTACTTGGGCCTAATATTGATTTGGGCTTCTTAGCCCAGCACCCATGTACCTGCCCTAAAAGACTAACAACTAATATAAAAACAAATGGACCTTTGACCCATTTATACCTGTCCTAAAACTGGCAAATAATACCAAAAACAAATGGGCCTTTGACCCAAATACAATATAGTAAAATGCTGAGATTTTAGGAGGGCTTTTAGCCCTCTTTCTGCTGTACCACACTGTATACAACATGTATACAACCTTTGATCTCACTCCAAACACTTGTATTTCAGCTTTCGAGGACCTGTTCTTCGGATTTTCAGCCTTGTATCCAACCTCTGAAGACCTGTTCTTCGATATTCACGGTTTTCTGACTCGATAAAGGAGGATTTGAGCCTTTATGGTTCTCACGAAATGCGTGGAAAGGAAAATAATAGTTCGTGGTGAACTCGGGCAGGTTTCACATGCAAACAAAATGACGAAACGGTTAATATGCAATCCAACTTGATGTAAAAAATAAAGGGAAGAGTAATTTTACTTATGAAAGTAAATACCTACAGACTTAAATGGTGTGCATTAATATGCCATTCCACTAAGAGAAACATATTGAAACAAATTGGAAAAGCAATAACTTTTAAGAGCTGATTAGGAGGGACTAATAATCACTTATTTTACTGACAATTGAACTTTTATGCCAACTATTAATACACATATGAAAGATAAAATCATGCATCCAGGTATTAAAAAAAATAAAAGGGGGAAGTAGGATGCATACAACACCAATCCATATCTTAAAATAAAATTGTCTGAGAACCGACTATTAATCGTCTTAAAACCAAACCGTTATTAAAACTTGCAACTTATTGCCATTAAATAATTCTCAAAACACTAGGCGGAGGGATACAATTACTAAAATTGAAAACACGCAAAAGATAAATAAGGAATACACATTTGTTGGACCTGAGTTACATTTAGGATAATACGACAAACTACAAATTACAGTGGAGTATACCAAAAAAGAACAAAGAATGCCTAGAATGAAACATTGACTAATAATCTATCATTAATACTAGATTACCACTTTGGCCTGAGAAGTTATCATTAATCAGGTAAACTAAATGCAAAGTCTTAAACAAATAATGGCAAAGAGGCATCTTAAGGGGCTGTGAAGAGCAATGACCAATCTGACATAATTTTGAAAACAATAACCACATATTTAAGAAATAGCATTACCCAAATTTAGCAAATATACTACATATATGAGTATACTCCTAATGCATACCAAAACCTTTTGACAAGGTCAAACTTCAAAGACTTAAGAGAAAAAAAATATGAAAAAATATGAAAAAACACGAGCAAGCCAACCCGATAAGATGATCAGAAAAGAGAAATAAACAACGACTTTGAGAGCAAAACACGGATTGAAGAAAACTACGACTTGGACAATAACACGACTTCACATCTTATGAGTTTAACTACAAATGGTGAGTATTTCGACGAAATTTAGAAAAAGAAGACAAAGACTTGACTCCACATCGGATATGTTGAACAATAGGACAAGCAAGAGATCCAAGAGTATAGAAAACCGGCCTACACACCCAACAAACATTAGGCAAAACGACATACAATTTCCATACTAAAGCTATGAGATTGAACCTTTATTTTGAGAAGAAAATAACAGTAACAGTAGCAGAAACTTAACAAAAACCGTTGATGCTACAAAAAGGTAACAGAGCTAAAATGAACTGCATCAAAATAAGCAAAGACGACGATCACAAACGAATTCGAGCAAGGGTACAGAGAGGCGATAGCACTTAAAACAAAACAACAAACTTTCAAAACCACATTAGTATTAGATCATCAAATCGCTCAAGAACATAACTATAACATACTCAAACTACCAAAACTCAATCACAATCAACAACTACCTAACCACAGAGTAACGACTTTACAATGTTGGAAATGACATGTCGAAATAGAAAAGAAAAATAGATGAAGGGAATATCGGAGAAGGAATTACCTTTTTCCAGGCAGCAAACTGAGACAAACTAGTTGATTAAAGCTTCCACCACCAGCAACAAGGAACTCCGATGAAAACTAGAATCAAAAGCAATGGACTCAGAAACTATGGCTACGTGAATATTATTGACCTAAATTCTACTTTTGTTTTGCATCTCTATTCTTTGTGAATTTCAAATTTTCTTGTGTTTTCCCCTTGTCTCCTATCCACCATTTTCACTAAAGAAATAAAGGCCTAAGTAGAGAATTTTTTGGGCTGGAAAATGAGGGAAACGGGTGAAGGAATTTTGGTTCAATTCCGAATTCAAAATTCGAATTTGTCTCCTTAGAACAGGCTCCGAAAGATGGAATTTGTACCAATTTCTAACGGATAAGCAAAGAAAGTCGTCCGATCGAGGGACAAGGACGAAAGGGCGAGGAGATTGCTCCACCTGGCCTTCTCGCGTACAAAAGGTGAGGACAAGGCTGATGGGGGCTAAAAACTCGTACGAATTGTCGAGGCTAAGGAGGAAGACGACAACAAAAACGTAGTGTATTGTACTGATTCACGTGTCTTCTCACGCCGTCTAATTCTCCGTGAACTGCTATTGTTTTCTGTCTGCTAACTGTGAATTATTTTGACGCCGCTTGGCATCGTGAAGACGTGTTGTTGTTGAAATAGACGTCAGTTATTGTTGTTGTTTGGAATGAGAACATTGGAACTGGACGCCGTGAAAACATCACTTTTGTCCTTGGCGTTTAGTTGTTGCTGTTGTTTTCCTGGGTTCCTTTTGTGAACAAAGTTGGGTTGGGTCGGGTTATTTGGAGAATTGAGGTGGGCTAAATTACGCTGGAAATTGGTGGGCTGTTGAGGAAATATTGGTATTGCTGATGAATTTCTCGTTGGTAACATAAATTGGGCCAAATTTGACAAGGAGCAAAAGTATTATTATATTTGGATTTTGAAAAGTAACCAAATGGATTGCAAACTTGGCCAATTGAATCTAACTGGAGACGAATTTGGATAAGATTAACTAGTGAGCTTCTTAATTTTAATGAAATAAAATAATTAAACTAAATATAAACTACTTAGTTCAAAAATATAAGCCAACTTAAACTAAATTAATTTAATAAGATATTTAATTAAAAATAAAATCTTTTTGAGATAATTTTTAAATGTTCGTAAAATAGTGTATTTAGACATGATTGTAAAAATATACATATTTGTTACTTAAAATTATTAAGGTTATCAAAAAATGGCAAAATTACTTTGAAAAATTAACTTGAAGAAACCTTGAATTTTATAAAGTCGATTATTTTAAAATCGTTTAAAATTAAAGAAACTCGAAAGTTAATTCCTATCATGGAGGGTCAAAATTGGATGTCAACAATCACACCATTTTTTTAACGCTCATTTCCACATTTACAAACCCTTTTATAAGAACTTCCCAAATTCTCCGATGTTCCATCTGTATTATCCAATTGATCTGGCGCCCGGAGCACCCAAATTTGTTTCTTAAAAAACTTTATGATGACCTACGTAATGACTTGCAAAACCTTCACGTATAATCACACCATTTTCTTAACGCCTATTTCTGCATTTACAAGCCCTTTATTAAGAACTGCCAAAACTCCCTGAATTTTTGTGTGTATTAGCCCATGGATCTGGCACCCGGACCACCAGTAATTTTTTTCTCAAATTTTTTAATGAGGACCTCTGTAAAGAATTGGGGAATCTTCACTTATGCTTACATCATTTTTTACGTCCATTTCTGCATTTACAAGCCTTTTTTTTAAGAAACGTCCAAATTCCTCGATATTTGTGCGTATTAGCCCATGGATCTGGCGCCCGGTGCAACCAAAATTATTTTCTCAAAAAACACTATAATGATCTGTCTAATGACTTGGGGAACCTTCATGTATACTCACACAATTTTTTTAATTCCTGTTACTCCCTAGTATACACGCAAGTGTACGTAGTCGCGCAAGTAATATAGATTCTTGAAGAAACGAGTTATCGTTCCCAAGGGACTTATGATTAATTTTTATTTAACACTTAATTCTACAAATAAAAGTAAAAGTAACCTTTTGAAGAGTTGATGATTGATTGTTAACTACTACTAATTATGAACTAAATGAAAGTAACTAATTGTGAACGACTTTAATATTATGTTTCAAGCAAGTTAAAAGCAATTCAAGGACTGCAACATATACTGAATATCATGTATCATATTATTGGCATAGAACTAATTTCAGTTGTCAAGTTACTGGTTTATAGGGTTAATTATATGAGTCGGGCTATACACCTCTCGTCGCCTACCCTAATTAGCTACTTAACTACATCGTTGAGCGGGGATAAATAGACTAATTGGCGAGCATTTATATTTCATCCTATTTCGTAACCAAGCGAGTTGTTCGTCCTGGCGTTACTCCTGAACACAAATCATCTCAACTTAACAGGTCGATCAAGCTCTCTATATCCTCTGGTCTATCTAACCTCTCATCTCCCGATTTTAAGGTTAAACACTAGATTTATCTCTAGATGGCCAGTCAAGAAATACTAAAACAAGAATATAAAAGTAACTCATAATGACAACCAAGAATTAATTCATAAAGCCCTTAATAATCAACAATTCATTCGTAGCTACAGCCCCAGAACTAGGGCGCTTAGCTACTCATGCTATTAGAAAACGACAACATACAATTGTTCATGCGATTTCCCGGAAAATAGAAGATTTAAAAGATCAAACCCTATTAAAAACGTAGATACTTGCTCTTGCACACAAAATAAAAGTCAAACCCTAACAATGGAGTCCTAAGGGTCTATTTATAATAGTTAGAAATAATAGAGTCGAATTCTACTTCAACTAGGAGTCCTTTTTAAATCAACTTTCGCCAAAACTCTGCAAAAGACTGGGGCATCGCGCCCAATTCGCGCTTGGAAGGCTGGCGCTCCGCGTTGCCAGTGCACCCAAATAGCCCTTGTAAAACCCTCCTGGCGCGTCGCGCCTGGCCTATGCCAGTGGTGCTGGGGCGTCGCGCCTGGTCTTGGCTCCTGGCGTCGCTTTTCATCTTTAACTCCTTTTTCTTCCTTGACTAAATCACTTCCCTTAGGAACCCTACAAAATTGCTAATCATGTATGTTAGTATGCAATCATCACAATCTTAAGCCAAAATATGCAAGTTAGACTAGTGAATGTCCTAAAACTTATGTTAAAGATGGTTAATTTGTAGTAATTGGGCATATAAATATGCCCAAGATCACCACCCCACACTTAAACATTTGTCAGTCCTCGAACAAACTCTATCTTATCAAATTACACTCTTAAACCTTGGCCTCATCACCTCGCTTTACAATCGGCCAAACACATTTAATCATGATCTTGTGGCACACACTACATGCAATACTTTCAACTCTATCTTATAATCTACCAATCAACAATTCCCAACCTCGATGAATGACTCTTATCAAATAATTCCGGGCTAATTCAATATCATAGAGACAAGACAAAAAAGATTAAGCACCAAAACATGTTTCATGAATGCACTCACCACTTTAAGTATAGCCTTTCCTTCACACCAACAACCATGCATTTCAATCATAAGGCTATTTTTTTTTATAAATTCACTCCCACACTCACAAATGAAGTTTTCAATATCCTAACATGCCATAAGCTTGCCCTTGGTGTACTTTAATTTTCACAAAATGTTACTCCTAGAATCAAGAGGACTTTCATTCGGTTGTAATGTTGGCTTTAGGTAAGGGACGATACATTTGGGTAAAATTAGTGACTCATCATCCCTAATGCACATGTTTTGTTCTCCTTGCTAACATTCACAACTCTTTCTTCCCCTTTTAATTCCCCATTAGATGTTTTCCAATTGAATTTAACACCTTGCCTTCACTTTCACTTGAGCCCTCTTTTTGCGCACACCCCTTTTTTTCTCCTCTTTATTTTATATAATTTTTTTTTTTATTTCTTTTTTATTTTTTCTTTTTTTTGCCACCTTCGACTTAGGCTTTTTAGCCTTGGTCGAAGTGCACAATGTCCCAAGGGACCAGGGCCAATCACAAACTTTTAGGACTTATGGGGTATCATTTGTCTACCTCTCTCTTTCTTCTCCACAAAACCAAGCATTTCCACCCTATCCATTTTAACCAAAGTTATCATTTTCTTCAACTCAACATAGTGCATTAAGGATTACTTTGGGATCAAACTAATGGTATCAATAAAAAGGTATTCGGCTCAATTCAGTGGGTTAGAATAAAATCAAGGCTACACGGCTCAATGAGGCTAAGCTAGGGATATTTTATTTGGGGGTATATAAGGAAATTCAAACTTGGCTATTCAGAGAAACGCCTCAATCATATTCTATAATTCACACAAGTTACTCCTTAGGTACACTTGGGGCAAGTTCTGGATGTTATTCAAATACAAAAACTAAGCAACAATTCTCCACACATGGCATCACAACACACATAAGGACCCAATACTTGTAGCATTCTCACATAAATTGCATTACGGTGTTTCCACACGATTAAGCCCATATTCTTTATTTTCATTTAGAGTCAAGACAAAGAGATTATGTTTGTTTTCAAGGTCACCATTTAAATATTGCAAACAAAGTATTACCACCCATGACGTCTAGCCAATTATCAAGACAAGATTTCGAAGTGCCAAAGAGGTAGGTTTCATACTTCTACTCCTAATGACTAATTTTCCCTTAAGACGGTCGTCATTCGTCCATCATCGGGAAACGTCACTCCTAGACGACTCTAAGACTCAATAAAGCAATAACTAGTCATACTAGGTTCAATGGGACCATCTTTGGGAAAAGAACCGAAAACAAAATGTGAGGAACCCTCCTAAAAAAATAAAAAGACTCGATAAAGCAGTAAACTATGTACAATGAAGTTCAACTTCCACCCCACACTTAAACAAAACACTGTCCTCAATGTGCAAAATATAACAAAGTGCAAAGGTAAAATAGACTCTCTGTCGGCCTCTAGGCCACGTGCTTCATATTAGTGGGTTGCCACATTAGTGGCAAAATCCATAGCCATCGAGGTTGCATTACCATCACAATAACATGCATCAGTATGATCATCTCCGGGGCCAGTATCATCTGACTCACCCTCTTCAGAGCCATCCTCCTCATCAGCAGTGGCATCATCATCATCAATGGGTTCTTGGAAAGTCTGGCCCATCCGACACATGTACATTGCGCTATCCGTCAAAGGGTAACGCTTCGCTAGTGTCTCCATTTAATCCTCAGTCACCGGACGGCCACCTATCCGCAATTGTAACTCAGCCATTCCAAATATACGACCCATCCAACTATCATCACGAGCTTGCCTATCAATAACAGTCAACACGGGCCCTTGTGATGGATCGTACGCTTTAGTGCGAGTGACATCAACCAAGTGGCACACTAGATGAGGGGCACGAGGGAGGCACACATCATGAACCTCCTCCTCAATCAGTAACACCCGTAGGTACCTAGTAATGATGCTCCCATAACAGAAACACCATCTCTTATTGGTCCTAAACTTAAGCATGTTTTGCTTCAAAATAGCCCCCACATTCACCGACAAACCCTTCATTAAACGGTATATTAGCACCACTCTCTCCCTAGTGACATCAGTCGTATGCTTACACGGTAGTAAGGTGCTACACACTATTTTTAACCAAATGCGAGCCTCCAAATTAAAGTGACCATAGTGAAGAGTCAAATGACGTCCCGTGTCTTTAACCCTATCCCACCACGCAATAGAATCACCCCACACAAAGTATGCCTAATATCACGATAAGGTGGTCTTTAAATCATAGCAAAAAAATAACCATTTTCACAATTTGGAGTTCCCAAAAATTCATTTAATGCTTCGACAGAAAATCTCACCCAACTATCACTAATGAACCCTTTATTTATCTCAACACGATGTGTATTCCAATTCGCATAAAATTCACGAACTAAGCTGAAATTGCACTTACCTTGATCCATTAAACCGTATTGGAGTCCCACGACATTGATTTTGGTGAGAATGCTGGGAAATTCTTGTCGCAATTCGCCCTTCATCTATATACTCATCACCTAAGTACTCGAATTCTTGTTGACATTCGTACCAATCCTTTCCATAATACATGACCACTTACCCACCAAATTTTTGGGGCGACAAATCATTGGGTTCCCAACTAGAACTTCCGGCACCCACTCCTTTCCAACTCCTCTTAGTACCCGAAGTACTAGCAACATTCTTACCCTTAGGAGCCATATTTATACCCAACAATGGAACAATGTAAGAAGAGAAAAAAAAAACAAAAACAAAAAAATTGGGGAAAAAAGAGGTGGGGTCGGGTAGGCAGTGGGGTGGGTGGGTTTATAGGTTAGAATGTGTTTAAGGGTGTTAGGGTTGAGGGAAAGGGAAGGGAAGAAGGTTTTGGTTGGGATTAATGGAGAAATTTGGGATTTTGGGGAAGAGAAGAAGTGAAGAAGAAGAACTTTTGGGTTTAGAGAGAGAGAGAATTTGGAAAAGTGTTTTGGGTAGGTCGAGGAGTTAATAAGTGGATTTTTAGTGGGTCCCATGAATTCCCCAAGAATTTTCTGAAAATTTTACTTACCAGATTTGGAGGCGGCGCTCCCAAATCGCGCCTGTAAGTTTGGCGTGACGCGCTGCCAGTGCGCCCAAAATGGGTCGCAGTCGTTTGCATTTGGCTCGGCGCACCCATATTGCGCCCTCCATAGTGGCGCGGTGCGCCCATTATGCGCCTGCCAGCGGTGTTCTACTGGGAGCCTAGCGCGATGGTGGTGCGTTGCGCTGCCAGTTCGCCCAAAAGAGGCCCCAATAAGTCAACTTTGGCGTGGCGTGCCCTAATTGCGCCTAAACTGCATTTTTCAACATATATCCTCTATTTTTGGGTGATTCCTTCTCCTATGACCTACACATAAACCAAACAATGTGATATTATAATGGTGGCTTGCCTCCCACCCAGCGCCTTAGTTTTGGTCGTGGCACAATTCATGTTTTTGTAATTTCTAAAGTCCTATCTAAATAACCAACTAAGAAACTACAAACTCTTCACCTAGAAATTTGAAACTGAGATAAAATTTCAAAATTAAGCAAAACTATTACCTATTACATATCATTCACAGGTTGCCTCCCGTGTAGCGCTTGATTTAACGTCGCGGCATGACGCAACTTGGATCATTCATCATTGAGCTCAAGAGCCTCCCGATCACGATCCGAGTCCACACCAAAGTAGTGTTTCACCCTTTGCCGAATGACCAAGAAGGTAAGGCCAGTCTTACCTGTAAGTTCAACAACCCCATGTTGTGTCATTCTGACCACTTCAAAAGGGCCACTCCACTTCGACCTTAGTTTTCCGGGGAATAACCTTAGTCTAGAGTTAAAGAGTAGTACCTTATCTCCCGGATTGAAGGAACGAGCTACTATGTGCTTGTCATGCCACCTCTTTATCGTTTCTTTCTATAGCTTGGCATTCTCATACGCGTGGAGCCTAAACTCCTCAAGGTCGTGCAGCTGATTCACTCTCTTTTTACCAGCTAGCTCGGGGTCTAAGTTTAGCTTCTTGATTGCCTAATATGGTTGATGTTCTAATTCCGTCGGAAGGTGACATGCTTTCCCAAATCTATGTGGTAGGGCAAAGTCCCTATTGGTGTCTTATACGCAGTCCTATATGCCCACAATGAATCATCTAGTTTATCAGACCAATCCTTCCTTTGCGCATTCACCTTTTTCTGCAAAATTTGTTTCACTTCTCTGTTCAAAGCCTCCACTTGGCCACTCATTTGAGGATGATAAGTTGTAGCATCCTTGTGACGAATTCCATACTTAGCAAGAAGATTCTTAACTAGATGGTTAATGAAATGATCACCTCCATCACTTATGATTGCTATTGGAGTGCCAAAGCGAGTGAATATGTGTGTTTTGATGAACTTTATCAGCACCCTTGAATCATTTGATGGAAGAGCGATAGTCTCAACCTATTTACTCACATAATCAATAGCCACAAGAATGTATTGGTTTCCACTAGATGGCAAGGGCCCCATGAAGTCAATACCCCACACATAAAAGATTTCCACATCCAAAATTACTTAGCGGCATCTCACGTCTTTTTGAAATAGTACCCAACCTTTGGCATTTATCACAACCCTTCACTAAAGCAATAGAATTTTAAATAACGACGGCCAAAAGAAACCAGATTGTAGTACCTTATGAGCAGTGCGCTCTCCTCCATGGTGACCTCCATATGGGCTACCATGACAACTTTCGAGCACTTTGTGAACCTTAGACTCCGAAATGCATCTTCTCACTACCCGATCCACACCTAGCTTGAACAAGTATGGTTCATCCCAGTTATAGAACTTAGCATCATGATTGAGTTTTTTCTTTTGTTGGGTGGTTGCACGAGGAGGATACTCTCCACTTACCATCAAATTCACAATGTATGCATACCATGACACTTTAGAGATATCTAATGCCATCAATTGTTCATCCGGAAACTCTTCCCGAATTTGCTCACCTTTATTCACATGTGAAAAATCCTCCAACCTAGATAAGTGATCTGCCCTCTGATTCTCAATACCTTTCCTATCTTTGATCTCAAGGTCAAATTTTTGGAGAAGCAATATCCATCGAATCAGCCTTGGTTTAGCATCCTTCTTGTTGAATAGGTACCTAATAGCTGCAAGGTCAGCAAAAACAATCACTTTAGAACCTACCAAATATGATCTGAACTTGTCGAAGGCGAACACTAGAGCCAATATCTCCTTCTCAGTCACTGCGTAATTAGCTTGTGTAGAGTCAAGGGTCTTGCTTGCATAATAGATCGAGTGGAACAGTTTATTCTTTTTTTGTCCCAACACTGCACCCACTGCTACGTCACTTGCATCACACATAAGTTCAAATGGTAATTCCCAATCATGAGCAATTAAGATGGGAGCCTCAATTAAGTTCCTCTTCAACATCTCAAAAGCTTTCAAGCACATCTCATCAAAGTCAAATTTTACCTCATTTTCCAAGAGACTGCACATAGGTCTTGCAATCTTGGAAAAATCCTCGATGAAGCGCCTGTAAAATCCTGCATGACTAAGAAAACTACGCACCCCTTTTACAAAAATGGGAGGGGGCAATTTCTCAATAACTTCTACCTTAGCCTTATCAAACTCCAACCCAGATTTTGACTCCTTGTGTCCTAGCACTATCCCTTCTCTAACCAAAAATGACACTTTTCCCAGTTTAGAACTAAGTTAGTGTTTTCACATCTAGCAAGTACTTTATCAAGATTCTGGAGACATACCTCAAAAGACTTCCCAAAGACGGAGAAATCATCCATGAACACCTCTACAAAGTCTTCCACCATATCATGAAAAATGGCCATCATACACCTTTGAAAAGTCACCGGTGCATTGTAAAGTCCGAATGTCATGCGTTTGAAAGGATACGTACCATAAGGACAAGTGAATCTGGTCTTTTCCTAATCCTCGAGTGCAATCAAGATATGGTTGTAACCGGAATAACCATCCAAGAAACAATAGTACTCCTGCCCTACTAGTTGGTCAAGCATCTGATCAATGAAGGGAATGGGGTAGTGATCTTTCCAGGTAGCATCATTTAGTTTTCGGTAATCCATGCAAATTCTCCACCCGGTCACTGTTCTAGTAGGAATCAACTCATTCTTTACGTTCCTTACCACTGTCATACCCCCCCTTTTTGTGAACACATTGTACTAGACTTACCCACTTACTATCAGAGATTGGGTACACAATTCCAGCATCTAGCCACTTTATTACCTCTTTTCTCACCACTTCTTTCATCAAAGGATTTAGTCGACGTTGGTGTTGTGCACATGGTTTGTGATTATCTTCCATGTATATTATATGCATACATAATGCCGGACCAATCCCATGGATGTCAGCCATCTGCCATCCAATTGCTTTCTTTCTCCAATGTAAGATCCTCAATGCCTCTCCGACCTGTATTTCAGACAACTCTGCAGAAAGTATAACAGGCAAAGTTTCATTAGTACCCAAAAATGCATACATGAGGTGAGCCGACAGTGTTTTCAGTTCCAGCTTTGGGGCTTCTTCAATGGAGGGTTTGGGTGGTGGTCTTAACTCACACTCTAATGGTTCCACTCTCCGCTTGTGAGGCTTCACAAGTGCCAGGTTCAAACATGTTTCTATCTCTTGAGCCTCAGTGTCTTCATCTCTCTTATGGCCTATTAACACTCTTTCTAAGGAGTCGTCAGGCACAACTAACTGTGACTCTACTATGCAATCAACCATAGTAATAACAGACAACTCTTCATAAATAGAAGGCAATTTTAGAGCCCGGTAAATATCAAATACCTCTACCTTATCGTGTACCTTCATGGTTAATTGACCAGCTGTTAAATCAATCAATGCCCTACCCGTGGCCAAGAAAGGACCTTCCAAAATGAATGGAACTTCAGGATCGGGTTCAAAGTCTAAGACCACAAAATCTACCGAAAATATCAATGAACCTACTTGCACTAACACATCTTCTACCACCCCTTCTGGCTTAGCAATGGATCTATCAACAAGTTGGAGAATAACAGTGGTTCATTTTGGACTACCCAACCCAAGCTTTAGATACAAAGATAAGGGCATCAAATTTATACTTGCCCCCAAATCACACAACCCCCGGGCATGAACACTTTTCCCAATTGTAATCTACACAGTAAAACTACCCGGATCTTTTAACTTTTTGAGCAGTCTATTTTGAATCTTTGAGTTGCACTCCTTAGTAAGTGCTACAGTTTCATATTCTATGAGCCTCCTCTTGCTAGCCACAATGTCCTTCACGTATTTGGCATACTTCGGGATACCCTACAAAATGTCAACCAAAGGTAGATTAATGTGAACCTGTTTAAGAAGAGAGGTAAATTTACTAAAGCATTCATCTTCATTCTAATTTTTTAGAGTTTGTGGAAATGGAGGTGGTAATTTCTTTTGACGAACGGGTACCTCAACATTGGAGCTTTTTACCACCTCTTCCACCTTCTTTTCTTTGTTACTTACCTCAGTGTCTCTCTTCTTTGGAACTAGTTTCTCTAATTGCAGTCCACTTCTATTACTTACCACATGCAATTGTTTTGGGTTGGGTTCAGTATCATCGGGCAGCCCACCTTGGGGACGCAAGTTCAAAGAATTAGACACTTGCGCAACTTGTTTCTCTAAACTCATTTGGGACATCTGGATGTTTCTAATGTTCTCAGTTTTCTTATCTATTATAGCATTTAATTTGGTCCCTATTTCAGTCATGAGCTTTTGGAGTAGCTCTTCATTGGTCATCCCTCTTTTTGGTGCACTAGAATTTGAGCCATGGTTAGGATTGTAGTATTGTTGCCCAGCCTCTTGAGAACAGTATTGGTTAAACCCTTGCGCCTGATTTTGATTTTAGTTCCCACCCCATGAGAAGCTAGGATGGTTCTTCCAACTAGGGTTATAAGTGTTACCATAATTTTGTTGCACTCCACCCCTTTGCGCACTACCCACATAGTTTACGGAATCCGGGTTTGCCTCACATTGCTCAGTTTCATGAGTTCCACTACCACATACCTCACACCAATTTGCTGCCTATTGTACTACGTTTACCGGAGCTTGATTTAGAGCCATTTGTTTAAATTGCAATGTAATGTTATGTTGCATTGCATCTAATTTGGCATTTATGGAAGTAGCTTGGTCTACATCTAAGATCCTTGCAGCCTTTTGGGTTGGGGTTCTAGACATTTCCCCCTCATACCCTTGGTTCCCTTCAGAAAGTTTATCGAGTAAAGCGAAGAACTCTTCACTTGTTATGGATAGTGCCTGTCCACCTGCTGCACTATTAAGAAGAGCACGAACATTATAGTCTAAACCCTCAAAGAAAGTGTGAGCAAGTACCTCATTGGTTTGCATATGGTGTGGGCAAGCATTCAACATTTGTTTGAAACGTGCCCATTCTTGGTACATGTCCTCCCTGTGCTTTTGAACAAAGTTTATTATCTCACCCCTCAGCTTGGCGGTTTTCTTGGATGGGAAAAGTCGATTCAAGAACTTCTTTGCTAGATCATCCCAAGTAATGATGGAGTTTGGTGGCTCAGAGTCTAACCAATGCCTTGCAGCTTCTAACAATGAGTATGAGAACAAAGTCAACCTTACATAGTCTGATGAGACTCCAATTGGAATGTATGTATTGGTAATGTATGTGAAAGTCCTAAGATGGACTTGAGGATCCTCATGGGGGAGACAAGTGAATTGCCCATTAGAATGGAGGATCTGTACCATGCTCTACTTTAGTTCAAATCTATCCCCCGGTGGATGTTTCCTAATGCTAGATGCCAAATTGGCTGTGAGTGGGACTGCCACATCACGGACTAGTCTTGCAGGTACGATAGGTGGTGCTCCTTGATTATTCGGGTTCCTTTGGTTATTCACGTTTTTCGGGTTATTCAAGTTGTCTTTATTCTCATCATCAATATTTTCCGAAATACCCAAACCCAATTCTCTTCGTCCTAGATTCATTTTTCTACGCTGTCGTAGAACTCTTTCAGGTTCGTTGTAAGGTTCGACAAGATCTCCTTTCCGAGCCAGACTTGAAAATCAAGTGCCTGCAATAAACAAGCTAAGATCAAGTAATTAATATCTAAATAATCTAATTGTAGACTTAAGAAGATTGAATATGAATTAATTTCTAAGTCCCCGGCAGCGGCACCAAAAGCTTGTTGCTCACCTGTATACACACAAGTGTACGTGGTCGCGCAAGTAATATAGATTTTTGAAGAAATGAGATATCGTTCCCAAGGGAATTATGATTAATATATATTTAACAACTTAATTCTACAAATAAAATAAAAGGTAACCTTTTCAAGAGTTGACGATTGATTGTTAACTACTACTAATTATGAACTAAATGAAAGTAACTAATTGTGAACGACTTTGATATTATGTTTCAAGCAAGTTAAAAGCAATTCCAGGGATGCAGCATATACTGAATATCATGTATCATATTATTGGCATAGAACTAATTTCAGTTGTCAAGTTACTGGTTTATAGGGTAAATTATATGAGTCGGGCTATATACCTCTTGTCGCCTACCCCAATTATCTACCTAACTACATCGTTGAACGGGGATAAATAGACTAATTGGCAAGCATTTATATGTCATCCTATTTCGTAACCAAGTGAGTTGTTTGTCCGGGCAAAACTCCTGAACACAAATCACCTCGACTTAACGGGTCGATCAAGCTCTTAATATCTTCTGGTCTATCTAACCTCTCCCCTCCCGATTTTAAGGTTAAACACTAGATTTATCTCTAGATGGCCAGTCAAGAAATCCTAAAACAACAATATAAAAGTAAGTCATAATGACAACCAAGAATTAATTTATAAAGACCTTAATAATCAACAATTCATTCGTAGCTACAGCCCCAGAACTAGGGCGCTAAGCCACTCATGCTATTAGAAAACCACAAAATATAATTGTTCATGCATTTTCTTGGAAAATAGAAGAGTCAGAAGATCAAACCCTATTACAAACGTAGATACTTTCTCTTGCACACAAAATAAAAGTCGAACCCTAAAAATGGAGTCTTAAGGGTCTATTTATAATAGTTAGGAATAATAGAGTCGAATTCTACTTCAACTAGGAGTCCTTTTTAAATCAACTTTCGCCAAAACTCCGCAAAAGACTGGGGCATCACGCCCAATTCACGCTTGGAAGGCTGACGCGCCGCGCTGCCAGTGCGCACAAATGTAACCCTAGTAAAACCCCTCCTGGCATGTCGCGCCTAGCCTGCGCCAGTGGTGCTGGGGAGCCGCGCCTGGTCTTGGCTCCTGGCGACGCTTTTCATCTTTAACTTCTTTTTCTTCCTTGACTCAACCACTTCCCTTAGGAATCCTGCAAAATTGCTTAGCATGCATGTTAGTATGCAATCATTGCAATCTTAAGCCAAAATATGCTAGTTATATTGATGAATGTCCTAAAACTTACGTTAAAGATGGTTAATTTGTAGTAATTGGGAATATAAATATGCCCAAGATCAACACCCATTTCCGCATTAACAAGCCCATTTTTAAGAACCGCCCAAATTTCCCAATTTTTTGTGTGCATTAACCCATGGATCTGGCGCCCGGAGCACCCGAAAAGATTTTCTCAAAAACCTTTATGAGGACCTCTGTATTGACTTGGGAGACCATCACGTATACTCACACAATTTTTTAACTCCATTTCCGCATTTACAAGTCCTTTTTAAAAATCCGCCCAAATTCCCCGATTTTTCGTGTGTATTAGCCAATGGATCTAGCGCTAGGAGTACCCGCAATTTTGTTTTTTTCAAAAAACTATATTAGGACCTCCTTAATGACTTAGGTAACCTTCACCTATACTCACACCATTTCGTTAACTTTCATTTTCGTATTTACTAGTCCTTTTTTAAATATCGTTCAAATTCCCTAAATTTTAGTGTGTATTAGCCCATGGATCTAGCGCCCGGAGCACCCAAAATTGTTTTCTCCAAAACTTTGTGTACCTCCATAATGACTTGGGAACCTTCACATATACTCACATCCTTTTTAAACGCCCATTTCTGCATATAAAATCCTTTTTTTAAGAACTACCCAAATTCCTCGATTTTTTATGTTTATTAGCCCATGGATCTAGCGCCCATAGCACCTGAAATTATTTCTCAAAAACCTTTATGAGGAACTCCATATTGACTTGGGGAACCTTCACATATACTCACACCATTTTTAACTTCCATTTCCGTATTTACAACCCCTTTTTTTAAGATCCGTCCAAATTCCCCGACTTTTTGTGTGTATTAGCCAATCGATCTGGCGCCCAGAGTACCCGCAATTTTTTTTCTCAAAAAACTTTATGAGCACTTCCTTAATGACTTGGGTAACCTTCACCTATACTAACACCATTTCGTTAACGCTCATTTCTGCATTTACTAGTCTTTTTTTAAGTATCGTTCAAATTCCCTAAATTTTAGTGTGTATTATCCCATGGATCTAGCGCTCGGAGCACCCAACATTGTTTTCTCCAAGAACTTTATGTACCTGTATAATGACTTGGGGAACCATCACATATACTCACATTATTTTTTAACGCCCATTTCCGCATTTACAATCCCTTTTTTAAGAACTACCCAAATTCCTCGATTTTTTGTGTTTATTAGCCCATGGATCTGGCACCCATAGCACCTGAAATTATTTCTCAAAAAACTTTATGAGGACATTTGTAATGACTTGGTGAACCTTCACGTATACTCTCACTACTTTTTTAACGCTCGTTTACGCATTTTCAACCCCTTTTTGAATAATCACCCAAATTCCCCAATTTTTCATGTATATTAGCCCATGAACCTGGCTCCTTAAGCACCCAAATATTTTTTTTCAAAAGAATTTATGTGGACCTCCCTAATGACTTAAGGAACCTTCACGTATACTCACACAATTTGTTAACGCCTATTTCCGCATTTACAAGCAATGTTTTAAGAATCTCCTATATTTCCCTATTTTCTCGTGTGTATAAGCCCATGGATCTGGCACCCAAAACACCCAAAAAAAATTTCTCAAAAAGCTTTATGAGGACGTCCGTACTGACTTGGGAACCTTCACGTATACTTAAACCATTTTTTTAAGGCCCATATCCGCATTTACGAACCCTTTTTTAAGAACCGCCATAATTCCCTGATTTTTCATGTTTATTAATTAGCCCATAGATCTGACACCTAGAGCACCTAGAATTTTTTTCTTAAAAGAGTTTATGAGGACCTCCGTCATTACTTGGGGAACCTTCACGTATGCTCCCATCACTTTTTAACGCCCTTTTCCGCATTGACCAACCCTTTTTTAAGAACCGCCCTAATTTCATTAGCCTTTGGATCTGGCGTCCGGAGCACCTAAATTTTTTTTCTCAAAAAACTTTATGAGGACCTCTATAATGACTTGGGGATCCTTCACGTATACTAACATCATTCTTTAAACGCCCATTTCCACATTTACAAGACCTTTTTTAAGCATCGTCCAAATTCCCTAATTTTTTGTGGGTAATAGCTTTGGATCTGGCACCCAGAGCACCCGAATTTTTGTTTTCAAAAAACATTATGAGGAACTCTGTAATGACTTTGGGAACCTTCACGTATACTAAAATCATTCTTTTAATACCTATTTCTGCATTTACAAGCCCTTTTTTAAGAATCGCCCAAATTCCCTGATTTTTTGTGTGTATATTAGCCTATGGATTTGGCGCCCGTAGAACCCATGATTTTTTTCTCAAAAAACATTATGAGGACCTCCGTAATTACAAGGGAACTTTCACGTATTCTGAAACCATTTTTAATGTCTATTTCCACAATTACAAGCCCTTTTATAAGAACCGCCCAAATTCCTTAGTTTTTCGTGTGTATTATCCAATCGATAGGGCGCTCAAAGCACCCAATTTTTTTTCTCTCAAAAACTTTATGACGACTTCTGTAATGACTTGGGAAACCTTCACGTAATCTCAAACCATTTTTTTAATGACAATTCCGCATTTACAAGCCCTTTTTTAAGAATAGCCCAAATTTCTTGATTTTTGTGTGTATTAACATATGGATCTGGCGACCAAAATACCCAAAAAAAAATTTCAAAAAATATTATGAGGACCTCAGTAATGACTTGGGGAGCCTCACGTATACTAACATCATTTTTAATGCCCATTTCCGCATTTACAAGCCCTTTTTTTAAGAACCTTCCAAATTCCCTTATTTTTGATTTGTACTAGCCTATGGATCTGGCGCCTGGAGCACCTGAAATGTTTTTCTAAAAACACTTTATGAGGACCTCCGTAATAACTTGGGAACCTTCACGTATACTCATATCATTTTTAACTCTCATTTCCGCTTTTACAAGTCTTTTTTTAAGAACCGCCCAAATTCCTCCATTTTTCATGTGTATTAGTCCATGGATTTGGTGCATGGAGCACTTGAAAAATTTCTCTCAAAAAACTTTATGAGGACCTATGTAATGAGTTGGGGAACTTTGATATAAACTGATACCATTTTTGTAGCTCACATTTCCGCATTTACAAGCCCTTTTTAACAACCACCCAAATTCCCTAATTTTTCGTGTGTATTGCCCATGGATCTGGCGCCCAAAGCACCCAAAAACAATTTCTCAAAAAAATTATGAGGACCTCCATAATGACTTGGGGAACCTTCATGTATACTCACTCCATTTATTTAACACTCATTTCCGCATTTACAACCCCATTTTGAAAAACCGCCCAAATTCACTGATTTTTCGTGTATCACCCCATGGATCTGGTGCTTGGAGCACCCGAAATTTTGTTCTAAAAAAACTTTATGAGGACCTCCGTAATGACTTGATGAACCTTCACGTATACTCACACCATTTTTTTAATGTCCATTTCCGCATTTTCAAGCCGTTTTTTAAGAATCGCCAAATTTCTCCAATTTTTGTGTGTATTAGCCTAAGGATCTAGCACCCGTAGCACCCAAAAATGTTTTCTCCAAAAATATTATGAGGACCTCCGTAATGACTTGGGTAACCTTCACGTATACTCACACCATTTTCTTAAAGCCTATTTCCGCATTTACAAGCTCTTTTCTAAGAACTGCCCAAATTCTTTTATTTTTCGTGTTTATTAGCCCATGGATCTAACGCCCGGAGCACCTGAAATTGTTTTCTCAAAAAACTTTATGAGCACTTCTTTAATGATTTGGGGAACTTCACGTATACTCACACCCTTTTTTAACCTCCATTTCTGCATTTACAAGCCCTTTTTTCTGAACCGTCCAAATTCCTCAATTTTTCTTGTGTAACCCGTGGAACTGGCGCCCGGAGCACCCGAAAATTCTTTCTCCAAAACCATTATGAGGACCTCAATAATGATTTGGGTAACCTTCACGTATACTCATACCATTTTTTTAACGCCTATTTGCGCAATTACAATCCCTTTTTTAAGAATCGCCCAAAATTCTTAATTTTTTGTGTTTTTTAGCCCATGGATCAAGCTCCTGGACCACGCAATTTTTTTTGTAATGACTTGGGGAACATTCACGTATACTCACATAATTTTTTAATGCCCATTTCCGCATTTATAAGCCTTTTTTTAAGAACCTCCCGTATTCCTTAACTTTTCGTGTGTATTATCCCATCGATAAGGTGGCCAGAGCATCCAAAATTGTTTTCTCAAAAAACATTATGAGGACCTCTGTAATGACTTAGGGAACCTTCACGTATATTTACACCATTGTTAATGCCCATATATGAATTTACAAGCCATTTTTAAAAATCCGCCCCAATTCCCCGATTTTTTTGTGTGTATTAGCCCATGGATTAGCCGCTCGGAGCACCCATAAAGTTTTTCTCATAAAACCTTTATGAGGACCTCCGTAATGACTTGGTGAACCTTCACGTATACTAACACCATTTTTAATGCCCATTTCCACATTTACAAGCCCTTTTTTAAGAACCACCCAAATTCCTTGATTTTTCGTGTGTATTAGCCCATGGATCTGGCCCAGAGCACCTAATTTTTTTCTTGAAAACATTATAAGGAACTCCGTAATAACTTAGGGAACCTTCACGTATTCTCACACCATTTTTAACTACTATTTCGGCAATTACAAGCCCTTTTATAAGAATCGCCCAATTTTCCTTATTTTTCGTGTGTAAACCCATCGATCTGGCTCCTAGAGCACTCAAAATTATTTTCTCAAAAAACTTTATGAGGAACTCTATAATTAATTTTGGAACCTTGACGTATACTCAGACCGTTCTTTCAACGCCCATTTCCGCATTTACAAACTTTTTTTTAAGAACCGCCCAAATTCCTAATTTTTTGTGTGTATTAGCCCATTGATTTGGGGCCCGGAGTACCCGAAATTACTTTCTCCAGAGAGTTTATAAGGACCTCTGTAATGACTGGGAACCTTCACGTATAGTCACATAATTTTTTTAACGCCTATTTCCTCATTTACAATCTCTTTTTTAAGAACCTCCTAAATTCCTCGATTTTTCTTGTGTATTAGCCCATTGATCTGGCGCCCGGAGCACCAAAAATTCTTTTCTCAAAAACCATTATGAAGACCTCTGTAATGACTTGGGAAACCGTCACACATTCTCACACCATATTTTAAACGCTCATTTCCGTATTTACAAGCCCTTTTTTAAGAACCGCCCAAATTCCCTTATTTTTCATTTGTACTAGCCCATGCATCTGGAGTTTGGAGCACCTGAAATATTTTTTTCAATATACTTTATGAAGAAATCCGTAATGACTTGAGAAACCTTTACATATACTCACATCATTTTTAACGCCCATTACCGCTTTTACAAACCAGTTTTTAAGAACCGCCCAAATTCCTCATTTTTTTGTGTGTATTAGCCCATGGATCTATCGCACGGAGCACCTAAATTTTTTTCTCAAAAAACAATATAAGGACCTATGTAATGACTTGGGGAACCTTGATATATACTGACACAATTTTTTAGTTCCCATTTCCGCATTTATAAGCCCTTTTTTAAGAACAACCCAAATTCTCCGATTTTTCATGTGTATTGCCCATGGATTTGGCGCCCAAAGCACCCGACATTTTTTTCTCAAAAAGAATTATGAGGACCTCCATAATGATTTGGGAACCTTCACGTATACTCACTTCATGTTTTAACGCCCACTTCCGCATTAAAAGACCGTTTTTAAGAACCGCCCAAATTCACTGATTGTTCGTGTGTATTAGCCCATGGATCTGGTGCTTGGAGCACCCGAATTTTTTTTCTCAAAAATCTTTATGAGGACCTCCGTAATTACTTGATGAACCTTCAAGTAAACTCACACTATTTTTTTCACGTCCATTTCCACATTTACAAGCCCTTTTCTATTAACCGCCCAAATTCTCCAATTTTTGTGTGTATTAGCCCATGGATCTGGTGCTCAGAGCATCCAAAACATTTTTCTCCAAAAACTTTTTGAGGACCTCCGTAATGACTTGGGGAACCTCACGTATAGTCACACCATTTTTTTAATGCCCATTTCCGCATTAACAAGAACTTTTTTAAGAACCGCCCAAATTCCCTAATTTTTCATTTGTACTAGCCCATGGATCTGGCGCCTGGAGCACTCGAAATATTTTTCTCAAAATTTTTTATGAGGATCTCTATAATGACTTAGGGAACCTTTACGTACTCTCACATCATTTTAACGCCCATTTCCGCATTTACAAGCCCTTTTTTAAGAACCACCCAAATTCCCCGATTTTTCGTGTGTATTAGCCCATGGATCTGGCATCCGTAGCACCCAAAACGTTTTTCTCATAAAAATATTATGAGGACTTCCGTAATGACTTGAGAACCTTCACATATAATCACACCATATTTTTAACTCTCATTTCCGCATTTACAAGCCCTTTTTTAAGAACTGCCTAAATTTCGTGATCTTATGTGTGTATTATCCCATCAATCTAGCGTCTGCAGTACTTGAATTTATTTTTTCAAAAAACTTTATGAGAACTTCCGTAATGACTTGGGGAACCTTCTCATATATTGACACCATTTTTTTAACACTCATTTCCGCATTTACAAGCTCTTTTTTAAGAATCGCCCAAATTCCCTGATTTTTTGTGTGTTTAACCAAGGATCTGGCGCCCAAAGCACCCGATATGTTTTTCTCAAAAACCTGATGAGGAACTATGTAATGACTTGGGGAACCTTCACGTATACTGACACTATTTTTTTAACTCACATTTTTGCTTTTACAAGCCCTTTTATAGGCACCACCCAAATTCACCAATTTTTCTTGTGTATAATCCCATGGATCTGGGAACCGGATCACCCGAAATGTTCTTCTCAAAAAACTTAATGAGAAGCTCCTGAATGACTTGGGGAACCTTCACGTATACTTACACAACTTTTCGCTCCTTTCCGCATTTACAAGCCCCTTTTTTATAAACCCCCCAAATTCCCCGATTTTTCGTGTGTATTAGCCAATGGATTTGGCGCTCGGAGAACCCGAAATTTTTTTCTCCAAACACTTTATGAGGACCTCCGTAATGAATTGGATACCCTTCATATATAATTACACCATTTTTTTAACGCCATTTCTGCATTTACAAGCCCTTTAATAAGAACCACCCAAATTCCAAGTTTTTCGTGTGGATATGGCGCCCGGAGCACTCGAAAGTTTTTTCCTAAAAAACCATATAAGGACCTTTGTAATTACTTGGTGAAATTTCACGTATACTCACACCAATTTTTACGCTCATTTCTGCATTTAAAAGCCATTTTTTAAAAACCGCCTAAATTCTCCAATTTTTTGTGTGTATTATCCCATGGACTTGACGCCCAAGAGCACCTGGAACTTTTTTCTGAAAAACCTCTATCAAGACCTCCGTAATAACTTTGGGAACCTTCACGTATACTCACACAATCTTTTAACGCCCATTTCCGCATTTACAATCACTTTTTAAAGAACCACTTGAATTTTCTGATTTTTCATTTTTATTAGCCCATGGATCTAGCGCCCAGAGCACCCGAAACGTTTTTCCCAAAAACTTTATGAGGACCTTCATAATGACTTGTGGAATTTTCACGTACACTCACACCATTTTTTTAATGTCATTTCCGCATTTACAATCCCTTTTTTAAGAACTGCCCAAATTCCCAGATTTTTCGTGTGTATTTACCTATGGATTTGGCGCTCGAAGCACCTGAAAAGTTTTTCTAAAAATACGTTATGAGGACCTTCGTAATGACTTGGGGAACCTTCATGTATATTAACACCATTTTTAAAGTCCTTTTCTGCATTTGCAAGTCTTTTTCTCATAACCGCCCAAATTCTCCGATATTTTGTGTATATTAGCCCCATGGATCTGGTCCGAAGCAACGAAAAATGTTTTTTCAAAAAAACTTTATGAGCACCTCCATAATGACTTGGGGAACCTTTACATATATGATTCGTCTAAACTTACACTTCAGCTAAGAAGTGTAAACGGTCATTGTATATTTACAGAACTCAACTAAAGTTGAAGTGGTCCATGGTCTTCACTTTGATGTTTTCTAGAACTTTTTCTTCATTTCTCTCGTTTTCCACTTTTCATCTGTTTCACATGTAAAACACAACCAAACACATTATATCCACATAAATGCACTCAAGTCTAGTATCAATTCTTAGTTTTCAAGCATTAAATGTGCCAAGATTTCGCGGCATATCAACACCCTCAACTTAGAGCCATTACTTGTCCTCAAGTGATGATACACAACACATTTAGTCCTCAAAATGTTTAGACCCTTTTGAAACTATGCAACAACCTTTTTAAACAACACTTGTATCCAAAATCATGAATCTAATATATAAGGATCAATACATGACATCTCATTACTCAAAGTCAATCACGTTTATGCCTGTGAATCATCAGCTCACACAATCTACTTCCAAATGTAATCATTGTGTCCTTACAACAAAGAAGTCCCTCGCTCAAAATAGTTGGGACTGAGTACTACGCTCACGCTCTCAAAGAACTTCTAACACTAACAACAAACTTCCATAGGCTTGCCCTTGGTTTCAACACTTTATCTTTCAAACACCCGGAATAGGATCACTGTAGGACTTTATTGGCTTGTAACATAGGCTCGGGGCTAGGGAATGGATATTTTATTTCATAAGTGACTAATCCCTTGGTTATCCAAAGTTTCATTTTCACATACTCTTTTCTGAGTTATTCCCTCTTTTCCCTTATTTCAGCACGACCCAGTAGCTATTATTTCCTTTTTATTTTCCTTTTTGTTTTATATGCAATTTTGATATGCACTTAGCTCACTGGTTGAACCTTCTTTTTCCTTTTTCTTTCTGTTCGGCTTGCAATCACCCTCAACTTAGGCTTTTGGCCTGAGTTGTAATATCGTACCTTCGGAGAACCAAGGATATGATATGTGTTGGGTAAGAACAAAGACTGATTTAAGGCTCAAATTGGGTTCAAGAGATAAACTTTTTCATTTGGTTCTTTTGTTTTTTAGTTTTTACTGGTTTAACAAAAATGGCCTACTGATCCTTTCCTATTCGATTATTCTCAGATTCAAGCAAGACTACTTAGGCAAGTTCTAGTTTCTACTCCTAGTGTTAGACTTCAATCAAAACTTACACAGACACGACACATGACTGCATTTTTCAGTTTCTTGGTTCAGCAATTAATTAGTCAGATTAGCCATGTTCAACATATTAGTATCTAAGATGTCATCTAAGGATCCTAACAGTCAAACTCAGATTCAGTTCCTTATTTTTCACATACTAGCTGCTACACAACTCAACACACAAAAACACCCAAAAATAGTAACACACAGAGACAACCTCCATTTTTTAACAGCTATGGCAGGTTGCTCCACCCCCTCCCCAAATAAAAAGGACTTTTCCCTCAAAGTCGATACAGAACAATAAAACACACAAGCTATGAGGAGGGTTCATACCTACGGCGCTCTATGCGCCGGTCGTCGGATCAACATTTGCACCCTTATCAACGGGTACACTCTTAGAACTCAGGACTTGATCAGTTTGGTCCTCACTAGTCGTGGTAGGAGCTCCACTACCAGAATCTCCAACTAAGGTTGCATCTCGTTGTTGCTATTCAAGGGCTTTCTATTCTTGACCTTCCCTCTTTGATGTTCTACGAGCTCTCTTTCCTCTCCTTCTTGCCTCTCTGGCTGGGTTAGTAGGGGTCTCCTCATCAATTTCTCTAGCTTTGTGTTTTCTCTTGCTGGACATACTCGTGTGGAGTTCTCTCCAAAGATCATCAATTAATTGAGTGAAGGGTGCCGAATTAGCATTTACACTAATGATTTTGGCATTATCGGAGTAGGTACCTGTATTGGCTTTTCTGCCAGTTTATCAATCTGAGTTCTCATCTCGGCTAGTTGTGATTTGAACTTTGCAGTATCTACTGACCCAGCAACCTATAATTGATCTTGGACAAGGTTCTCCAAACTATCCAATCTGTCTTTTAAGACAGCCAGCTCTGTCCGCAACTCATCTTTGATCTATTTTTTCGCAGCTAATACCTTTGTCTCTATCAGCTGAGGCATTCAGAGTACAATTTGGTCTACCAATGTCCTGGTCTGGTGCTGATCTGCAACCAATTTCTCAAGAAAGAGCATAGGAATAGTAACAAAAGTACCTGGAGCCTAGGAGGCAGAAGCTGGTGATGGTGGTGTCTTTGTGGAAGGCTGGGATGATTCTCCTGCTCTGGTCCTCTGTCTGCCTGTGGAATATCAAATGGGACATGTGGAACAACATCTAAAGTACTCACAGCTGCAGACTTTGCACCAAAGAGATGATTCGCGACATCCTTGTTTTTAGAAACCTGGATGAGTCTGAATGCGTCACACCATCTGTCAATCAGCTTGTTAGGAGGATATCCGCTTGTCTACACAATTTCGCTATCAGATAGGGAAATGGAAACCCGGCTTTCTCATTCAATGCTCTGTTTCTCATCTCAATAGCTATGATCCGCCCCATATTGACCGGGAAATCAACCATGAGGCAGGCTACCAAAGATGCTAAATAAGGAGACAATGTATTTTCGTTTCCTGTAGGTCTCAATTAGGCACGCACAACAGCCCACCACACCTTAGCTGGAAATGATAAGGAATCTTTTGGGATCAGTGTCGGCATCGTGGTGACCCAAACGACATTCTCCCCATCTATGGAAATTTGTTTTGCGATCTAGCACAACACCGTCTCGCGAGAACTCTGAATCTCCATAGTAGTGTCACTAGTGACTTCATGATGTTTGCCCTCGACAAGGCCAACTAAAGCCGGTGCAAAGTATTCGAGGCCATGCAACATCCTGTTAATAGTGCCCTCCGAGATATCTATTGGTTTGCCCCGAACAATAATAGAATTGAGTGGACCCCATGTAATGGCAATGTCTCTCTGTCCACGCTTCGTAGTCTTATTGTCCGCAGAAAAATTCATCATTGTAGATGCATACGAGGAGTAAAACTCCCTAGTCAGTTGGTAAGAGTACTCCCTAGGTGCATTGTCTATCCAATCGAACTGGTGAAATTGAAACGTCTGATAAATGTCCGGGAATGCTTTAATGTCAGCTACCACCACTCTAGTCTTAGGCATGATTGCCTGCTTCTTGAAACTGCCAGTCTTGGTCACAATCCCATTTTCAAAAAATTCTTCGGATCGGTTCACAGTCCATATGGAACGGTAACAGACAATCAGTTGTGACATCACTACAGGGTTAGATTCATGGGCATTCACATACATCACCATAGTATCATCATCGGTGATCTCTTCATCATCCTCTATAGTAGCCACTTCCTCTCGTGCTCCAGTTTCAGCTTTTGTATTCGCCACAGGTGGAGAAGTGTTTGTATTGTCCTGAGAACCACTTTCAGACTCTTCACTGCCCCTTGAGTTATCAGTAGATTGGCTACCAGCAGCAACATCAGATTGACTTCCCGAGTCCTCTGTGTTATTTGAACCACCACCTCCCTCTTTAGACTGAGGAAGAGTGTCCTCTAGAATAGTTGTTTTGGTCAGTGATCTAGTTTCCCGAGGTGAGTGATCTTCAGGATTTACATTTATTTGCACTTCAGAACCACTAGCTTTGTAGTCGTCATGACACTTTAATTAGGAAGCAGTGGGGGGGGGGGAGGTTTTGTTGCGTTCTTTCTTCTGGGTCCCATTGTACCTGAAAAAAACAAAACACCAATTAGTACAAAAATCAATAAAATGACACACTATCTGGTACTAAGAATTCCCTTGTGTAATATGATCGTGACGCCTTGCCTTAAGAATATCGTCACCCAATTTATCATTCGGAAGGGCCACAGAATCAACAAACTAACAAAAACAAAAAAACAGAAAACTTTAAAAATGCTACACCAAGTATGCTCTACGGGAGCTTGTACGGGCCGTGGTATGTACCACGGTCCATGAGAGCCCTCGTGGGTTTAAGGTAGAATCAATGTGCAAAAGCGACCAAAGAACTTTTTACCCAAGTGATGTTCACGGAAAGCTTCACAGCCCGTGGAGTGCACCACGGTCCGTGAACTTTATCTGAGGGATAATCTTGACTTCAAGTGTGGTCCACGATCGGTTTCACGGCCCGTGGTGCCTTCAACGATCCGTAAAACCTATCGTGGTCTTACACTTGGTCAATGTTCTATTCGTCTTCTTCCCTCATTCAATAAAATATGACTTTACAGCCCAAAGAACCATTTTTAGCACAGATTCAAAACTCACTCACTTCCACACAACAACACAGTATGCAATAGACCCAATCAACTATCATAAAATCATAAAAGACAAGGACAACTATCCCAACACTGTAGTTCATCACAAAAATCATGCTTAATTTGAGTAAGTTAAGTTATTCAGACATGTTGCGATATAAAATCAACTTATTGCAGGGGTTATCCGAACTTACTGCGAGTTAGACGAAACTTGCACACAAAAAGAGCGCTGACTCGATTCGAAATTCTTGACCAACTTCATATTAGGGTTTTGATTCTCAGGGTAAAAAGGGGTTATCGCAAATTGGCTCGATTTCACTCCTTAATAACCGTTATACAACTAAGGAAAAAGAGAAAAGGAAGAAAAAAAAACTGACCTTGGGCTTTTAAGGAGTTATATACGTTTTAATTTCAAGTTGGGTCAAGAGCGGGTCGTGTCGAGTACTGGTAGGGCTGGGTCGTAGATGACGGACCATGAAGTTT
>JAJOOH010000667.1:0-34925 GCA_029582605.1 Solanum gracilifrons
ATGGATCTACGGTCCGTAGATCACCTCTGTGGATGCCCTTTTTCTGCAATTCCTTCAGCTGTCTCTACACATCCGCACCTGAACGTCTTTCCTGCAAAACATGGTAAAAACACATCAAAACCAATATAAAAAGGCCTTAGACACACACAACTAGTAAGTGAAACGTATTATAAATACCGTAAACTCATGGTATATCAACAACAAGACTCAATTACTCATGCAATGATCAATTGTATACTCAAAGATTCAAGTTGTGACTCCACCATTATCAAAGTTGCGCAAGTTCACAATACTTGCTTCAAATGTAAGTTCAAGCTCAACAAAAATACTCAAATACCCTCACAACAAAGATGATTCCATTCTCACACACAATGTCTCAACAATTTATGGTTCCAGAATCATAAACGACTCTCACACTCACAAAGATGAACACATGCATGACTTCACCCATAGGTTTGCCCTTATTTTCCAATCAACATTTGTTTCAGCTCACTCAAGATCAAGAAGGTTTTTTCAAGGCTTGTAACGGGGCTGAGTGTAAAGGTATGGTCATTTAGGCTCAGTGGCTACTACACTCATGAAATGTGGTCTGAACATCACCTTCCTCCTTCTCTTCAATATTTTAATCATGCTCGTAATTCACCCCATTATTCAACTTCCAATGAGCTTCTGGATACCCCATTTGTTTTGCCACTTTCACAAATTTATTTCACAACTTTTTCATTCTTTGTTTTTTTACATGGAGAGGTTCCATCCTTTTCAAACTCATGGCTCACGGGGGAATTTTTCACACTTGTTGATTTACCTCCTCTTTCACCACACCCCCAACTTAGGCTTTTGGCTTAAGTTGGCTATTCAAACAAACCACACTTCATGAGAGCTATGGGGAAGGGAAAAAGAGGGCTCACAATTGTTCAAGTTTCTTCCAAGAAAAGGATAAGGCTCAAAGGGGATCAAGCAAGGTTCACACATCTCACAAGGTTGAACACAAAAAGAGGTATATTATCAAATGGTTTCACTCCTCAAAATCGTTGCCTAAGATCATTTCAAGATCTTGCGTCACTTAGTCAACCGGACCAACGGGGTAAATTCTAGGCGTCACCACACACAATATTCAAGGTAAGCTCATCGCACAAGTAATTGGCACCAATATCAAACGAGACTCATTTTAGCTAGTGTGCAATGTTCATCACAAGAGACTCCATTCGATAACTGGCTAATCACAACGAGATGCAAAAAGTTCACATATTGTCTATGCAACTTCATTTGGCCTCGTCGTAGCTTTACATTCACTTCATTCAATTAAGAGCACTATCCAAGTCATCAGTATTGATCACAACCGATACCTAAATAACTCACTCGAGAATAAAAGATTTAATAACTAGACTACCACCCCCACCAAAAGCATCCAACATTGTCCTCAATGTGAATAGAGAGCCAACAATAACAAAGGTAAAAGTAAACTACTGGCACTGAAATAAATAGAGTAGGGTGACAAGGAATTTTCACTAGGCGCCCATTCGACGAAGGCTTGTTGGAGTCGCCGAACTGTTTGGCGACTCGCCGACTATTCTAGGCTTGCCAAATATTTCAGTATGCAACCAGTCCAGTATAGGACAGAAAGGTGGAAAAAAGCTTAACACTCTGACTGACTTCCACGCATCGCCTAATGGATTAGAGTCCTCGTCGACTGCTCCAAGACGCCGAGCTATCAGGGCTAATGCAAAAAGGCGGTAAAAGTCAGGTCTCCCAAACACTTTTGTGTGTTGCCGAGGGAAGAGAGTACCCCACCTAATGTTCCAGTATCTCAGCCCCACTTTTGATGCTAGAAAGGCGATCAACTTCGTGATTGCCGAACGGATTCGGTGATCCGCCGATGGAATCCTCCCCTCACAAAATCGCCTACACTTGCACATTCAGCACACATTATTTGAAACACTAACACTTGGGTTGCTTCCCAAGAAGCGCATTATTTAACGTCGTGGCACGACATGGAAATGCTCTTAAGCATCTTCGAGATACACCACTTCAATCACATAAATTTCAGGGCATTCTCTAAAATACAACTTCAAGTGTTGCCCATTCACCTTGAAGGCAGGGACTTTTTTACCTTTGACTTCAATGGCACCATTTGTGAACACCTATGTTACTATAAATGGACGTGACCATTTGGATTTGAGCTTTCCTAGAAAGAGTCTTAGTCGAGAATTATATAGTAACACCCAATCTCTAACACAGAACTCCCTCTTAAGGATTTTAAAATCATGCCACTTTTTCATCTTTTCTTTGTAGATAGCGGAAATTTCATAAGCCTTGAACCTGAATTCATCCAATTCATTGAGATGATCTACTCTTCCTTTTGAAGTCTTTTCCAAATCCAGGATTAAAGCCTTTAATGCACATAATGCTTTGTGTTCCAATTCAATCGGTAAAGTGAAAGAGATTGAAAGTGTAAACCTTTGGCCTTTAAAAACAGTCAAGTTCTCTCCCATTCGGCGACATAAGTTTTGCTTACCGACCCACTCGAGGACACGTCGAGTGGGTACTTACCTCGCCTAGTGTTACAGAACCTCCAGTTAATGTGGGGGTCCAAATGGCGGACTAGGTCGTGATCACCGACCTGGTCGGCACAATTTTCTCCTAGGCTCGCCGAGTTTTACAGACTCCAATTTCAAATTGTCTTGAGTCCAACGGCGGTCCAAGTCGGGCTCGCCGACTAGATTTTTAGCTCGACAACCTGCATTTTTTAAACACATTCCACACTTTGACCTGCACAATCAACACACCATTATTTCATATCCATAAAGAAAGCAAATAAAAACTTGGGTTGCCTCCCAAGCAGCGTCTTAGTTAACTTCGCGGCACGATGCAAGTCCACGCTCAAACCTCATTCTTGGGGTTGGCCATAGTATCATTCGGCAACCCCCCTTGCTGTCTCAAGCTTAGATAAAACGAGATAAGACCCATTTGGGCCTCCAACTATTTGATAGAGACGGAATGGGAGGTAACCGTTTGGCTAAGGGTTGACACATCTTCTTTCATTTCTTTCAAAATCTTGTCCGACCCCTCAACTTTGTTAAGGATACGAGAAAGCATATCCTCAAATCGGCCACCTTCCAAATCCCTTGGCTTTTGACGCTCGTGGGAGGCACATACCTATTATTCTTCCAATCATTCCAATTGGGATTTAGATCCCTCGATTCTCTATCACGATCTCTCCAATCTTCATCCCTGCTCCAACCTTGATTACCACCCTACCTTGGGTAGTTTGAACGATAACCACCACCTTGGTTGGCTAGGAAATTCACCTCCTCATTATACAAAGCTTCGAACTTGGCTTCTTCAGGATTCACACACCCAACACCCACGGCATTGACACTCGGAGCACCAGCTCCCATGACATTTTTAGACAAAATGTCAGGTTGTGTCATGATCTTGGTCATGTTCTGGTCCCTCTCTTGGTCTTTCTCCATCTGCTCCATGGTCAATTTGAATGTGAGAGGAGAGACCTGGTCTTCACGGGTGTACCATGCCCGGTTGATTGTGGTCATGCCATCCAAGATCTGAGTTGCTATCACATAAGGTTGCTGCATCAGACCTCCAGGAGAAAGTTGGTCAACAACACCTTTGTTTACCGAGTCAAGGCTCCGGTAAAAATATTGTAGCAGCCATGAGTTGGGCATTGCAGCACCAACTTCTTGAATCGCAGTCAAGTCTCATGAATTGGCTCGCCTTCCAGATACTTCAAGCTCTGAATGTTGTCCCGAAGTGTCATCATTTTCGAGGGAGGGAAAAATCGCACTTGAAATGCAGTAATAAGCTCTTCCCAAGAAGTGGTTGAATCGTGTGGCAATTCAGCCAACCACTTACACATTTCTCTTATCAAAGAGAACGGGAACAATCTTAGCCGAACCGACTCTTGGGATATATTCTTGCAAGAGAATGGTCTGCAAACATCAACAAAAATTTTGATATGCTCTTGGGGATCCTCATGAGCCAAACCACAGTACAACTCCTTCAATTGCAAGAGCTGAAACATGGTGCTTGTAATATGGAACATCGCGCTCCTTTCAACAGGCAGCAAGCGAATGGCACCAATTCCACCCATAGGATGAGGGTCATTAGCATTAGTCTCATTGACGTCCTTGAGGTTGCCGATGTCGTCTTGGTGGCCTACTTGGCTACCATTGCTTCCGTTCACACTCATACTTCATGTTTCAAAACACAAACATGCAAACCAAAACTAAAAATAAGTAAGTTCAACTATAATTAACCAGAACAAAATTCAACTTAACTAAAGATTCTCAGCTAACACCACTCCTCGGCAGTGGGGCCTTTTTAATTTCACGTATCAGGACACTTCATCCAATACTAAGTGCCAACGATCGTTAGTCAGTAATATAACCCAACTAAGTAAGTTGGGGTCGAATCCCACAGGGAGTGGTACGTGTTTGAGAATCAATAAGAAAGTACGAATATGCTCAAGTCAATCATAGGAATAGACATCAACGAATAAAAACATAATTCAAATTAAGGGTGACATAAATGTCAAATAACAGGGTGTTTAGGTTTCAACTATTAGCAACAACAACAACAAATAACACGAAAATAACAATATTGAAATGATTTCTTAGGATGTGATTCGATTATAGGCTAATATAGACAAATAGGTAATTGCAACTGTTAGTAAATAGTTGTAAATCAGTGAATAAGCTAGACTTTAGTGGGGATAAACTTTCTCTCGGACAATTTACCCCAAATCAAGTTGGTTTCTCTCGAACACCAACAAGTAAGCAAATAAGAACAGCCTACACTTTAGTCCATTCACTCTGTCGAGCTGAATGTGTGGAAAAGGGTTTAGGATTCACTCTCTCGAGCTAAACTCGTGACAGCCCAATACCCACAGACCATCAATTCAATAATCTTTGTTTTAAAACCTCTCTCTCGAGTAAGCCAAAAACAAGAGGATAGGACTGCATTTGCAACTACAATCCTTTAATTTCAACCACAATTACTGAATGAAATCACTTCTAAACAGCATTTAAACTAACAATTAGCAATACCCATCAACTAAATCAATCCATAATCACATAATCTCACCCCAAGAATTGGGGTTTTAGCTAGACATCATATAAAGATAAAAAATCGTTACCAAATTGTGTTTCCATCAACTAGCTAAGATTAATTTTGTCTTTACAAAGGTCCAAATTGAAGAATCTCAAAGAACCACTTCCAATTTCTCAAAAATGGAAAACTTCAATTCTTCAAAGATGAGGAAAAATATTGTCTCAATACTCTCAGTTCAAACTCTAAAATTCTATATTTTGAAAACTTATTAAAAGATAGATTTATTGATTGATTGATACTAAACATAATGTTTGAAAAAGTATTTATAGTTGCCAAAAATATGCTGTGAAGGACCATTCGACGTAGTAAGTCGGGATCGCCAATCAGCTCGACCATCTGCCCCTTGGTCAATTCCATAGCCTTTTTTCTTTGGTCTTCAGCATCCTCAAGTTCTGTAACCTTGGGCAATCCAATACTGCATCGCGAAACCGTTCAACGACACGCCGACTTCTCCTTTCTCTCTCCAACTTGATTTTCTCCTTCAAGGCTTTGCACACTGGAACTTTAGGAGAGATAATAGCCATTTGGCGACTCTCCCAATGGATTAGGCGATCAATAGGCCTTTTTTTCTTCGTTCTTTCAGCTGCCTTGTTTTTTTTAGCTCGTTAGTTCTGTGTTTTGTTCCTCAATCCAAATACCTGGAAATCAAGGATTTTACATCAGTTATTGGCACAAAATAAGCATTTGAGGACACTAAATCTATCCAAATAAAGCCCTAAATGAGTCCAAATCGTGGACTCATCAAATACCATCCTCTTTCATAAAGTCGATCAAGCATCTGATCCATAAAGGGAATGGGAAAGTGATCTTTTTCGATCTACGAGTTCAATTTCTGGTAATCCATGCATACTCGCCATCCGGTCACCGGTCTCATAGAAACAAACTCTCCCTTTTTATTTGGGACTACCGTGATGCCTCCCTTTTTTAGTACACATTAGACCACTTACTATCCGAAATAGGGTAAATCACCCCTACATCCAATCACTTGATTATCTCCTTTTTCACCACCTCTTGCATCGGTCAGTTCAATCTCATTTGATGCTCGACACTCGGCTAACATTTGTTGTCAAGCTGGATCTTGTGAGTGCAAATGTTGGGTGGAATGCCCATAATGTCAGTGATCGTCCATCCAATTGCTTTGATGTATATTTTCAATACTTCAAGAAGCGACTTCACTTGCCATTCAAGCAAGTTGGCAGCAATAATTACGAGTAAGGTGTTGTTTGCCCCCAAGAATGCATATCAAAGGTGGGAAGGGAGCAATTTCAACTCAAGCTTTAGTGGTTCCTTCCTTGATGGCTTTGCGGGAGGATTTTTCCAATTTTTTAGAACAATATCCAGCTTTAATGAAGTCTTTAAATATTCCCCCAAACCTGAAAGGGCTACTACTACCTCATCATAACCTTGGACTTCCGAATAATCATAGTTTGCAAGCACCGCTTCAAGTGGCTCACTCTTGCACATTAAATGGCTAACACTAGCCACGAGTTTATCAATCACATCAATAGTCGATACCACATGAATATCGCTAGGGTGCTTCATAGATTTACACACATTAAAGGTTACTTCATCTCTATTCACCTGGAACTTTAACTCTCCACTTTCAACTTCCACTAATGCTCTCCCAGTTTCTAGGAAAGGCCTTCCCAAAATAATGGGAATTTCGACATCAATCTCGCAATCAAGGAAGACAAAATTATCCGAAAAGATGAATCGGTCAACCTTTACCAAGATATCATAGAGTATTCCCACATGGTGCTTGATAGATCGATCTACCATCAAAAGCCTCATTGTTGTGGACTTCGGTTCACCCAATCTAAGTTGCTTATAGATTGCATATGGCATTAGGTTTATACTTGCTCCCAAATCAAATAAGGCCTTGGCGAATTGGAGCATACCGATAGTTCAAGGAATGGTGAAGGCTCTGGGATCCTCCTTTTTTTTATCATCTCTTTAGTCAAAATTGCACTACAACTATGAGAGACTTCAATTGTTTCAAAGTCCAAGCTTCTTTTCTTTGTTTCTAACACCTCATAAACTTGGCATCACTCGGCATCTCCAACAATGCCTCCACTAGATAGAGATTAATCAATAATGTCTTAAACACCGAGAAAAATTTATTAAACTTCTCATCCTCATTTTTTTTCTTAAGACGCTTGGGAAACAGAGAAGTTATTTTGGGAAGAGGTTTTACCACCTTTTTGCATTGAAAGGCTTTGTTGGATGGATGTCTGTTCTTCCCCAATACCTTTATCTTCTTCATGAACTGGTCCTTCATCATTGCCCTTCCAATCACCTACCACCACATTCCCACTACATGTAACCACAGACAGGTCTCTATCACCATTCTCCCCCAAATTTGTGATGTATGTAGTGTAGTTGTCCCCTGTTATCTTAGGTTTCAATTGTGCTGAAAGTAGACTCAACTGACCGTTCCATTCCGTGATGCGCTCTTTAGTTTTTTAGCTCGCCAATATGCGTTCATCTTGATCTTAATCAGTCCTTTCGGTGAGATTGTCATCCTTCACTGATGCAGTCGGTGAATCACCGATATGGTATGCAGTTCGCCTAAGTTCTTCCTATTTCATGCTCAGTGTTCTGTAAAATTTAGGCGATCCATGAGTGACTTGGCGATTAGCCGAGTTCTCTTGGAGATTATCAAGCTTGTTTTTCTCTCTCTTTTTCAGCTTGCGTCATCCTTTTTGCCTATTAATATCTTAGATTTGTTCCTCAACCTATGTTCCTGAAAATCAAGGATTTTTCATCAGTTTATGGCACAAATCAGGCATTTGAGGACACTAAATCTATATAAACAAAGTCCTAAATGAGTCCAAGTCTCGGATTCATCAGGGTGTACCCTTGGGTCATGACACATGGTTTTATGTCGGTAAATAGTACCTCCCACGGTGAGATTCTAGTGCATTGACCAGGTTACTAGTAACATTCTCAGTATACTGTTTCAGCATGTTATGCACTTGGTCATTGCATTCAGTTTAGTTCATATTTAGTATGTTTAGTACATTTATCATGTTCATCTTATATCATTGCTTAGTATGTTATGTTCAGTTATGTATATTGTTCAGCTTTATCCTATCATGCATGTTCAGTACCTTTCAAGTACTGATGCATACTCTGCGATATATCTTCTTGTGATGTAGGATCAGGTCCTTAGTATTAAGATTGTGTGTAGATCGGTCGCCGATCCGTATTCTACAGCATCAATGGTGAGTCCTCCTTCTTCAAGGACGATAGACATGTTTTCTTTTACTTTCAGTCTTTCAGTTTCATTTTTGCTAGAGTTTGCTGGGGCATGTCCCGGCATCTCTAGTCAGTTAGAGGATTATTTCAGACATAGTTAGAATCAGTTCTTGTATTTTGAGTTATAATCAAGTATTGTAAACTCTTATACAGTATGTTATTTAGATCACTATTAGGTATTCCCCACTTCATTTTATCTTTTGATTTAAAGTTTTCGCACATTATTTCTCATTTCAGTAAATCTTTAGGTATGTTTATGATAACCCAGCTCAGGTTTAGCTTGGGGTCACCCATGATTCTAGGTCCCGTGTTACGTCAAGGGGTAGCCTTGGGGTGTGACAAACATGGTATCAGAGTGCTAGTTTTAAGAGTCCTAGGATGTCTGAAAAACCACACGAAGTAGAGTCCCTTTCATGAATGTGAAGCGCGCCACACCTATGAGGGAGAGGCTACGAAGTGTTTTAGGAAAAACTCCACTTTCTTGTTATTCCTCTCATGTGTGGGTATGATCTCTTTTCTAACGCGACATTATACGTTTTCAGATCACACCTCCTCGTAGAGCTTAAACAAGGAATGCTTATGCCTGCAATGCTGATGCAGTTCCTCCAGTCTCAAACCATGAGGTTCTGAATGCTGAGTTTTCGAATGACTTTCAGCTTTTAGCCCAAAGTGTAGCCAACCAGAACAATCACCAGGTTCCAGTTCTTGCAAATGCTAGTGGTGGATCAGTGGCATCTAGGGTCCGTTATTTTGTTAGGATGAATCCACCTGAGTTTCTAGGGTCGCAAGTTGGTAAAGACCCCTAGATCTTTATTGATGAGTTCAAGAAGATCTTTGGAGTGATGCAAGTGACTGGAAATGATAGGGTAGAGTTGGCTTCCTACCAGCTCAAGGATGTAGGTCCCATTCTGTTCACTCAATGGAAGGAAACAGGGGTGAGAATGCAGCTCCTGTGACTTGGGAGTGTTTTATCGGAGCTTTTCTGGATAGGTTCTTTCCAAGAGAGTTGAGAGAGGCAAAAGCTCAGGATTTCATGAATTTGAGGTAAGGTTCTATGACAGTCCAAGAGTATGGACTTAAGTTCACCCAGCTCTTTAGGTACGCTCCACATATGGTTGTCGATCCCAGGGTGCAAATGAGTAAGTTTCTTTTTGGAGTGTCTGACTTGGTGAAGACAGAGTGCAGAAATTCTATGTTGTTAGAGGATATGAATATATATAGGCTCATGACTCATGCTCAGCAGGTTGAGGGGGATAAGCTTAGGGAACAGGCTAAGGAGAACAAGAAGGCTAGGATAGGCAACTATGATTACTCTCTGCAGAAATTGGGTAGTGGAAATCACTCGCAGTTTCAGCAAAGGTCTTCCGCTCCAGCACCTTCATCAGCTAGTGTTCCAACCCCCAGGTTTCGACAGGATCAGAAAGGTAGGGCATCAGGCTCTAAGTCTCAGGGGAGTTTTTCAAGTACCAGAACCTACCCAACTTGTCTAAAGTATGGTAAGAACCATCCGGGCAAGTGTCTTGCAGGAAAGGAAGGATGTTTTGGGTATGGTCAGTCTGGTCACAGGTTGAGAGATTGTTCTTCTTCTAATCAGGGACAAGGAAGTAACAATAGTAGGGTTCAGTCTACAATTTCAGCAGCACCAACAGGTCGCCCAACTCAGTAGAGTACTTCATCTGGTACAGGTGGCGGCCAGTGCCAGAACAGGTTATATTTTCTCCAGGCTTGCCAGGATCAGGTTGATTCTCCTGATGTGGTTACTAGTATGTTGCGAGTCTTCCATTTAGATGTTTATGCTTTGTTAGATCCAGGGGCTACTCTTTGCTTTGTAACTCCATATATAGAAGTGAACGTTGGTGTCAGTTCAGAAACTCTCTCAGAACCTTTCTCAGTCTCTACTCCAGTTGGTGACTTAGTTATAGTTAGATGGGTATACAGAAATTTCCCTATCACAGTCTTCAAGAAAATTACCTCAATAGATCTTGTAGAGTTAGAAATGGTAGACTTCGATATCATTCTAGGCATGGATTGGTTACATTCATGTTATGCCTCAGTTGATTGTAGAACTAGGATCGTTCATTTCTAGTTTCCAGATTAGCCACTCCTAGAATGGAAGGGTAATTGCTCAGTGCCTATGGGTCGGTTCATTTCCTACCTTAAGGCTAGGAAGATGATTTCCAAGGGGTATCTCTATAATATAGTTTGGGTTAAGGATTCAAGCTCTGAAACCCTAACTCTTGAGTGAGTTCCAGTAGTTAATGAGTTTCCAAAAGTGTTTCCAGAAGATCTTCCCAAAATTCCTCCCGAAAGGGAAATCGACTTCGAAATTGATCTCCTTCCAGATACCCAACCTATTTATATTCTCCTAACAGAATGTCTGCAGGTGAGCTTAAGGAATTAAAAGAACGGTTGAAAGACCTTCTAGATAAAAGCTTTATCAGACCTAGTATTTCTTCATGGGGTGCACCAATATTGTTCGTGAAAAAGAAAGATGGTCCTCTCAAGATGTGCATTAACTATCGGCAATTGAACAAAGTCACAATCAAGAATAAGTACCCTATCCCCAGGATTGATGACTTGTTCGACCAACTTCAGGGTGCTAGTCATTTTTCGAAATTAGACCTCAGATCCGGTTATCATCAACTTAGAGTCAGAGATAGTGACATCCTAAAGACAACCTTCAGAACTCGGTATGGTCATTATGAATTTGTAGTTATGTCATTTGGACTAACCAATGCTCCTGCAGCTTTCATGGATTTGATGAACAGGGTGTTCAAGCAGTATTTGGATTTGTTCGTTATAGTATTTTTTGATGATATCCCTCATTTACTCTAGGAATGAGGAAGAACATGTGACTCATTTGAGGGTTGTCCTCCAAACTCTCAAAGGTCGCCAGTTATTCGCTAAGTTTAGCAAATGTGAGTTTTGGTTGCAATCAGTTGCCTTCCTTGGGCATATAGTGTCTAGTGAAGGGATCTGAGTGGATTCTCAGAAAATAGAGGCAATAAAGAAATGGCCCAAACCCACCTCTCCTACAGATATTAGAAGTTTCTTGGGTTTGGTTGGATATTACAGAAGGTTCGTGAAAGGATTTTCATCCATAGCTTTCACTAAGTTGACTCAGAAAAAGGTTAACTTTCAATGGTCAGATGAGTGTGAGAAGATTTGTTCAGAACTGAAAACTAAGTTGACTACAGCTCCTATTTTGACTCTACTAGAGGGTTCAAACGGCTATATGATCTATTGTGATGCATCCAGAATTGGCCTAGCTTGTGTGTTGATGCAGCGAGGCAAGGCTAAAGCTTATGCTTCTAGACAGCTTAAGGTGCATGAGAAGAACTATCTGACTCATGACCTTGAGCTTACACCCGTAGTATTTTCCCTAAAGATTTGTAGACATTACTTGTATGGTGTTCATGTAGATATGTTCACATACCATAAGAGCCTCCAGTATGTGTTCACCCAAAAAGAGTTGAATCTTCGCTAGATGAGATGGCTTGAATTCCTCAAGGACTATGATATGAATGTGTTTTACCATCCTGGTAAGGCCAATGTAGTAGTTGATGCTCTTAGCAGACTATCTATGGGTAGTGTAGCACATGTTGAGGAAGGAAAAAAGAAATTAACCAAAGATGTTCACTGGCTTGCTCGCTTAGGAGTTTGCCTTATGAACATATCAGGTGACTATGTGATAGTTCAGAATGGGTCAGAATCTTCATTGGTAGCAGAGGTTAAGGAAAAGCAAGACAGTGATCCTAAATTGTTTCAACTGAAAGGTGTACTTCATCAGCAAAAAGTTGAGGTTTTCTCCCAAAGGGGAGATGGTGTGCTTCGCTATCTGGGTTGTTTATATGTCCCTAAGGTGGGTGAGTTGAGACAAAATCCTTACAGAAGCCTATAACTCCAGGTATTTTATTCATCCAGACGCCACTAAGATCTACTGTGATGTGCGGGAAGTCTTTTGGTGGAATGGCATGAAAAGGGATATAGCATATTTTGTGGCTAAGTGCCCTAATTATCAGCAGGTGAAGGTAAAACATCAAAAACCAGGAGGTATGACTCAAGAGATTAACATTCCTACATTAAAGTGGGAATTGATAAAAATGAACTTCATTACAGGTTTACCTCGTACTCGCAGGCAGCATGACTTTATTTGGGTGACAATAGACTGGGTTACTAAGTCCGCTCAATTTTTCGTTGTCAAGACTAAAAATTCGGTAGAGTACAAATTCGGTGGAGGACTACGCCAAACTTTACATAAATGAGATAATCAGGTTTCATGGGGTTCCTTTGTCTATCATCTCAGATAGAGGTCCTCACTTTACCTCTCATTTCTGGAAGTCATATCAGAAAGGTCTTAGTACTCAGATTAATCTCAGCACAGCATTTCATCCACAAATGGATAGTATGGCAGAGCATACCATTCAAACCTTAGAGGACATGTTGAGAGCTTATGTGATCGACTTCAAGGGCAGTTAGGATGATCACCTTCCATTTATAGAGGTCGTCTACAATAATAGCTACCATTCCAGTATTCTGATGTCCCCTTATGAGGCACTGTATGGGTGTAGATGTAGATCTCCAATTGGTTAGTGTGAAGTAGGTGAAGCAACCTTGATAGGGCCAGATTCGGTTCATGATGCTATGGAAAAAGTTAAGCTCATCCGAGATAGACTTAAGTCAGCCTAGAGTCACCAGAAGTCCTATGCAGACGTAAGAACAAGGGACTTGGAGTTCCAAATTGATGATTGGGTTTCCTGAAAGTGCCACCTATGAAAGGGGTGATGAGATTTGGCAAGAAAGGAAAGCTCAGTCCTAGATATGTAGGTCCTTACAAGATCTTGAAAAGGGTTGGTAAAGTGTCTTATGAGTTAGAGTTGCCAACAGAACTAGCAGCAGTCCATCCGGTTTTTCACATTTCCTTGTTAAAGAAGTGTGTAGGTGATCCAGCATCCATAGTACCATTAGAAAGTGTGGCTATGAAGGATAGTCTCACTTATGAAGAGGTACCAGTTGAAATTCTTGATCGTCAGGTTTGAAGGTTGAGAACCAAAGAAGTCATTTCAGTTAAGGTGTTGTGGAGGAGTTATTCTGTAGAGGGAGCTACTTGGGAAGAAGAAGCAGCCATAATGGCCAAGTATCCTCATCTCTTTCCTTCCATATTCATTCCAGCTTGAGTAATAGTTCTTGTTCAAAATTTCAGTTACTCATGCATTGATTCAGTCTTAGTATCATGTTCTTTCAGTTATACTTGCATTTTTAGCGTATTTGCATGTTCTTGGAACTTAGTTCAGTCAGATTTCAGTTTCCAGTACTTAGTGGTAGGATTTGCAGCTCTTTCCCTCCATATCCAGCTAGTTTAGTCTTCATTCGAGGATGAATGTTACCAAAGGGGAGATATTGTAACACCTCAGGACTTGTCATACCAGAACATAAGAAAATGAGTGAACCACAGAGGGGTTCACGGACCGTGAATTGAACCACGGTCCGTCAACCTGTCCGTGGATTCACAACCAGCCCACAAATGGTGGATCACGGGACCCTTCACGATACGTGGACCACCACACGAGCTTTTGGGAGGCTCGTGGAAGTCAGGCAAAACCCACTAGGCTCATACATCAGACCACAGGGTTTGGATGACGGCCCGTGGTTTGGATGACGGCCTGTGATCGGTTCCGTGAATCCAAGCCAATACGCCCCTATCCCAAGGGAAGGACCACGGGGACCTTCACGGTCTGTAAAGTGGACCGTAAAGGGAAGGTCCAAGAACCAGCCGTCATTGGCCCAAGAACCATGACCCATACAACATACCGCGGTCCTTGTGATGGTCCGTTGTTGCGTTCGTCGTAGGTCCCCGTTAGATTTTAAGTGGGGTCATTTTAGTCTTTTCCCCTATGTGTTGGACACCTAAACTACATCGTTTAACCCCTAAACTACACAGTTTTGGTCAGTTTGAGCCTAGTAACTTAATCAGAACTTACCCCAATTGGTCATTCACCTAATTTCACCAAAACTAGAGCAAAAAGAAGAGAATTCAAGCGTTAGCATCCTTAAGAACAGCAACAAGGTTTTTTCTTCAATTCCAGCCTTGAAATCAAAAGATTTCTCTATGAAATTCATCACCAGGTATGTGGGATTTCACTAGTGGGTTCCTTTCACCCATTAGGTCCCTAGAATTTAGTCAGATTCTTGATTCCCTTCATATTAAATAGACCTAGGGTTTCTAGAACTTCAGATAATTGCTACGATTTAGTTGTTGTAACGTTCTTAATCAGATTATCATGTCTTAGTAACGTTTTTGCGTAGATTCTTGCATGAAACTCGGAACCCTAGTTGTGTAGTTCTTTTAGTTCATGAATTACACTAGCTAGGACAGATAAATAGATATACATGCCTCAATTTTCAAATGTCTCATTATCAGTACTTAATGTTGCATTTTCAGTTAGCATGTCAAAATTTTGAGCTATCCAGTTTATTTGCAGTTATGTTGTATTGTACACATTCTAGTTGGGAGTAGGCTTAATACCAAGTTAGACTTGGATAAGTCACCCTCAAAGTCCCAAAACTGCGTGCCCCTGTAGGTTTATAAGTCCCCTCTGTGGCATCATTTTAGTGATCACGTCAGTCATGCCTCTATACCTTTGGCAAGGTATATTGGATCCTCTCAATGGGGAGTATACATCGGACTCCACGTTTAGCTCACCTGGTTTTATGTCGGTAAATAGTATCTCCCAAAATCAAATTCTAGTGCATTGACCATGTTACCAGTTACATTTTCAGTATACAGTTTCACCATGTTATGTACTTGATCATTGCATTCAGTTTATTTCATAATCAATATGTTAAGTATGTTCATCTTATATAATTGCTCAGTATGTTTTGTTCAGTTATGTATATTGTTCCGATTTATCCAATCCTACATGCTCAGTACCTTTCAAGTACTGACGCATACTCTGCGCTACATCTTCTCGTGGTGTAGGTTCAGGTCCTCAGCATTCAGGTTGTATGTAGATCGGTCCTCGATCCATATTCAGCAGTATCAGTGGTGAGTCATCATTTTTCGAGGACGATAGACATGTTTTCTTTTACTTTTAGTATTTCAGTTTCAGTTTTGGTAGAGTTAGTTGGGGGGATGTCCTAACATCTCTAGTCATTTAGAGGCTTATTTCAGACATAGTTAGAATCACTTCTAGTATTTTGAGTTATAACCTAGTATTGTAAACTCTTATTCAGTATGTTATTCAGATCAATATTGGGTATTCCACTTTTCAGTTTATCTGTTGATTTAAAGCTTCCGCATAGTATTTGTCATTTCAGTAAATCTTTAAGTATGTTTGTGATATGCCAGTTCAGGGTTAGCTTGGGGTCACTCATGATCCTAGGTCCCGTGTTGCGTCAAAGTGGTAGCCTCGGAGCGTGACACATACATAGAAACAACATTTTGATAATCTCATGCAATGAACTAGTTATGTGACTTGTGGTTTCAAGTGTTATTCATTTTTTCCAAAAACAAAAAATAAATAAAAATTTTAAATTAATTCCTCTCAAAATTATTATATTTACCTAAGAATATGAACTATCCATATTCATAATTCAATAAACCAATTAATTAATGTAAATTTTAAATAAAACAGAATAATTAGTTTGTGTATTTTTGTTAAGTATTAATATATATGTACGGATGCTACCTTAGTAAGTAGAATCTCCTTCTTTCGGTACGAGAAATGTATCAGATTCCACCTCTAGATTTGAGGCAATAAGGAGGGCAGCCTAATTATCACATATAAGCTTCATCTGTTTGAATTCAACGCGATTAGTGCCCATTACACATTTTACTACTGTTTCACAAGGACCACATTCTGATTAGGAATTAATAATAGCTTCATTATGTACTTATATTGTAGATTACTACATTAAAGGAAAGGTTGAGTTGTTGTAGTCGTATTGGCTCAAAAATAAGGTATGTATGGCTAAAAAGAACTAAACCTGAAGTCCGATTCAGCAGACCTGACGGAGTTCGCTTAGTGCACTTTGGTGAATCACCCTTTGAAGTACTAATCATCGATCTTGACAATACATTTTTCCATCTTTTCAATCTCTGAAGGAGGATAAGAATTAGTTCGCATTATGCCTTCGGGGGATCGCCAGCTGGGTTTTTCATCACCTTTTCTTCCTTCTTTGATCTCCCAACTTTTTCTCAACCAGCACTGGCAAAACATGTCATTTTAAAGCAGTAAAAATAACAATAAAGATTTGGATTACCTCCCAAGAAGTACCTTATTTAACATCATGACACGACATATTGTTCAAACTCAACAATCATTTTTAGGGTTTGGGATAGTGTCGCTAGGCAAAGTTCCCTTTTGCTTTGGATTTAAATGTGTTGCAATTTGACCCAATTGGGTTTCCAGCTACTTGATAGAAACTCAGTGTGAAGTCACCATCTGAGATAAAGTGGAGAAGACATTTTTTTAAATCCTTCAACACCTTATCGGACCCTTCAACCTTGTTTGTAGATCCTTATAGGCATGACTTCCATCCGGCTTCCTTCTAGCCTAACTGGTTTCATTTTATTGTGGACGATCATAGGGAGGCACATACCTATCTTTATCCATCTCTATATCTCTCTAATTTCGACCCCGCTAGTCTTTCCAACCACTATCTCTATTTTTGTTTCAACCTTAGTTCCCACTTTGTCATTGATAATTGTTGTGAGAACCCCCCCCCCCCCCCCCCGATTTCCCAAATATTGAACCTCTTCATTATATAATGCCTCAAATTTGGCATAATCGGGGAACTACCCTGTTGGTTCACATTTACCGATATTGTTCCACCTCACATGACATTCTTAGGAAACAAATCAATTTGGGACATCATTTGGTCCATGGCTTCATCTCTTTCATGGTCCTTCTCGATTTGTTCTTTGCTCAAACCCATTTGTAGAAGAGGCATTTGGTCCTCTCTAGCATGCAATTCTTGGTTAACTTTAGTCATATCATCTAGCAACAAAGCAGCTAGATCATACAATTGTCTCATCAATCCACCATGGACTAAGTGATCAGCCACACCATTATTGACTGAATCAAGGGTGCAATAAAAGTATTGCAGCAGCGAATTGCCTGAAACGCCATCCGTTGGACATTGCAAAAGTAACTTCTTGAACCTCACCCACGTTTCAAGCAAAGGCTCACCTCCAATACATTTGAAATTTTGGATTTGGTGATGAAGTTTAACAATCTTCCTGAAAGAACTTTTCCAAGAATGCCTCAGTTAGCTCATCCCACGAAGTAACAGAATCATTTGGCAACTATGTCAACCATCTTGTAGCCTCTCCCGTTATAGATAATGAGAATAACCTCAACCTTATAGATTCTTGGGAGATATTCTTGAACAAAAAGTACACACCTCCTTGAAAATCATAAGGTGCTCATAGAGATCCTCATGAGCTGGACCTCTAAAAATTCCTTTCATTTAGATCAATTTTATCATAATTTTGGTGATGTGAAACACTATCCTTCCGGTTGTAGGAGGTATCCGGGTTGCTGGTGTGGTTTGAGTGACATTAATGAACATGTCATTGAGATCATCCATGTTTTCATTTTGACCATAGTGATTGTGATTGTCACTCCCATGGTCACTCATCTTGTCAACCTTCAAATCAACCAACAACAACACCAAACAACAAATCTACTACAAGTAAACCAAATTAAAATCTAATTTCTCAATTAGAACTCTCAACCACCATTCTTCGGCAGCGGCGCCATTTTTGATAATGTTCAAATCACCCTCCAAATCCAATTAAAAGAGTAAGTGATCATAGTTAGTAAAACACCCAATGAAGAATCGGGGTCGAGTCCTACAGGGAATGGTATATCGTAGAGAATGCTTTATAAAGAAATTTGAACTTTAAATCATATCATTTTTACTAGTTAGAACAATTTGGTGGATTGTACCACCAACTTAATATAAAGTTTTGGCTATCAATTATCAAAATTAAACTAAAATTGGAATGAAATCAAGAGTTAACAAGCAATTTAGGGTGCGGGGATTGGAAATCGATGTTACATAGGGATAACTGTGTTGCTCTATAGTTATGAACATTTATACATAGGCTAAGTCATCATCATTGACGTTGATCATCTTTCGATCTCGAAGCATCTATGCAGAGAATCTCCTTTTGGTCTCATCTATATATCATTTCCCAATACATTACTCTACTCTCTCTTTCAAGAATAGGTCAAATAGATCCAACCCATAACCTCTTTTTCAAGCTAGCCATAGACATCAAACCTAAATTGTTATTATTGAACTAATTACGCACTCCAATAAATCTATTTCAAGCATCAACCGGAGATTGGAAGTTGGAATTAAGTTTGCAACCTTAATCCAAGTTAGACCCATGGTAATTAGACCAAATTCATGCATTAACAACAACAAAATAGATCATAGCACAATACCCACTATATTAAATCAACACCCAACCCCATTTGAGTACCCTTTGATCTTGGGGTTTTAGCCACTTATCACAAAAAGTAAAGAAAGTATACCTTTCATGAAAGCAACCATGGGTAACTTAAAATCAAGCAATTAAGAGTAAACTCGCTTGGGATTCAACTTTAATTTATCAAATTCAAGCTTCAAATTATAAAACCCCAAGAACAAAAAAAGTGTTCTTCTCAAAGGTAAAATGTTCTATTCACTTTTTTAAACCCTCCTAGACTTTTTAGAACTCTAGTCTAACTACTTTCCTTAATTTTATCCTTTGAGCTATTTATACTTTCCCAAAATTTGGCCCAAAAATCCACTTTATAACTCACTCGGTGATGTTAGCCGGGTTCACCGATCCCGATCAGCGACTCTTCTGTTGCTCCTCAGCTTGCCTTGTAATGCTCTAGGCTTCAGGTGTTTGAACCACAGTTGGCGAACTCTCTTGAATCATCATTTCATATTCGGTGAATCGTTGAATACCACCTTGTCCACTTTTTTAGCATTAAATATTTGCCTTGCAAACTATCACTTTGAGCGATATGCAATAGGACCACCATTCTATCTCGGTGTATCACCTTCTCTACTGAAGTTCACCGACCTTTTTGGTAGACACAAGTGCTATGCACTGTCAATTTTGACGAGTTCATGCTCTGTTGGTGATCCTCCCTTCATGTTAAGCGATCAACAATGTTCACTTTGCACTTCATCTTGTATTTTTGGTCATTCTTTCAAACATCAGCCCTTGCCTTTTTCAATTTACTTCATAGCTGCAAATCATAAACATTTGATTAGAAAAGGACAAAGTTAGGCATTGAGAACACTAATTATTGAGCTAAATAAACCTTAAATGAGTAAAAATCTACCACTCATCAGTAACCGAGCCATACTTAGTGTACCAGTGTGGTACTCACGCCAACAATATGTGTATATCCCCATACAAGGCATGGTACCCGAGCTAACCATTAGTATATACTAGGCATTATATTCAATCCAACCATGGGGATATCTTGTACCATGCATGGTACTCGAGCGAATCCAACTTTTATAGACAATCGTGCACAATCACATATCATATTGAAAAAGACCACTATAAAACCACAATCGTGTAATTGCTTGAGAAATTACCTTTTCTGTGAAATGACCCTTTTTGCCCTTCCCCTCAGTGTTATCATGCTTAGTATGTGTTGTGGGAATGGTGATTCATGTCCCTGATGCGATCACATGATATTTTGATGAACTTTAGTCTTTTCGTTGAATTTAATTGAAATGGTTGATTTTGGTCAACATTATGAGATCCGAGTGTTGGATGGTGGTTCTTTCATTTTCGTTTCGTTGAGAATGTTGAGTTTTTTCTAGTAAGGTGGTTGGTCAGAGCTTTGAGGCATTAGGTTCTAAAGAGAAGTCTGAAAGGGTATTTATCACTCATTGAACCCCAAGGTTTCTCAATTCTCCAAAGTTTAGTTTCTCCAAATTGATTAGGTTTCTATTCTATTCTTTATGGGTTCTAATTATGTTGATCCAATTATTTGATTTTGATATTATTATGATTGTTTTGATTTTATAGACAATGAATGAGGCTTTTAACTTAGATAATAGACCTTTTTTTCTTACTATAAAAGTGGGAACTCCAATTTAAAAAGTTATATATATGTTTCCTTAATCTATGTGTATCTTTGTTTTATTAAATTATGGGAAATGCAAATTTGGTTGTTATTGTTAGCCATATCTTCCAATAAGTACATCACCATGTAGAAGAAAGAGCAGATAAATTTGTCATCAATCTTTTGTAATAGTAGTATTGCCTTTTTTATATAGTTCTGATATTTGCTTTCCTGGCTAGGAAACTTAATTCCCTACGTCAACAAGAAGATACTAGAAATCAAAAGGAATTTGATAGGAATATAGCCGGAGAAATAAACAAAGAGGCTCTTGAAGTAGTTGTTACCATGGACAGTACTCAAAATAAACCACCACATGATCTAGATGCCATAATACCTGCCAAACTCACCTGCTTTGTTGTAGGACGGAGATGAGAAGAAAATGTTGACAGACATATATATTTTCATTCATTACTCATCTTGTTAAGTTCAAGGATAAACATTTTATGGATGGTGTATCATCGGAAACATATATATTTTCATTCATTACTCATCTTGTTCTAGAAGTTCTCTTCAATGTTTGCCATTTCAGATTCAAAAAGGCTGCCCGAAGAGAAAGCAACTCTTCTTATCAACTATGTGTTGGTGCTTACTCTCTTTGCTGATGATTTTCGTAGTGATCCATTTGATATAGCCAATGATTTGAGAATTAATGTTGTAGCATTGCGGCCTTATTATGAGTACTTAGGTTGCAAGCTTGTTCGTGAGAAAAATGTTGTGTTGGCTACACTTCTTGTTCCACTTGTATTTCCAAGTGGAAGGAGGAAGATAAGAAGGTAGATTCACTTTTTACAATAACCTCAGACATTGAGAGCCCACGAAATACCAGCGTTCTCAGATCGCCCCTATTGCCAATTTTCTCATATTTGTTTTGTATACCTATGTACTGAGAGTCAAAACATGAATTTCCGATACGACGAATTGTAATGCATGGTCTATATATCACATCTCTTCTGCATTTTCTCCCGTTAAGTTATGTTAAGATGCTTCAACCGGTTTTCTTAATAATGGTCTTCAATTTATATTTTGAGATCTAAGGGATTTGGGTTTTATTTTCAGCTTTCTCCCTTTTTTATTTACAATAATTTAGTAAATATAGCCAAATTGTATTAAACTAGTGACTACTCTCTTTCTATCTCTCTCCAAATAGTCTCATTTGAGGGATAAAAAAGAACAAGAATATTGTCTCTTATTCCCTTTCTCTCTCTCCAACTTTCATTACGTATTTATTGAAAGTTGAAACTTGAATTTACAATATGAAAACTTGTAATGTGTGGTCTATATATCACATTTGATTTGCAGTTTCTCATGTTAAGATAGTCAACACAAAAAATGAAACCTAGATAACAAAAAATTATGAAAATGAGATTTGGACAAACAAGAAAAGAGAGAGTATAAATTGTTGATGGCGGTGGAGAAGAAGAGGCAATTAAGTAATTAAAGCTTTGTGAATGACGTTTCTTTCTTTAGATTTTTTTTATCTTATATGAGAACGAGAAGTGGAGATGGTTTAGAAGAGAGGATTAAGTGAATCCAAATTTATATGTGGCTACATATGGTTAAGTTAAATCTATAAAGTAGTTTTCGAGGACATGCATCTCATGCTATTTTTCTTAGATTTGTTAGAACGATTAATTTCTATAAAAACATGTGTTAAATATTCATGGTGGTCTTACATGTTAACTGTGATGATCATGATTGAGGTTGTCTTACATGTTTGGGGCAGTCTTACATGGTTGAGACATTCGATCCAAATCGACACATTTCTCTATATGTTATTCTTTCATTTATAAACAAGGAAAAAAGAGAAAAAACTTATGACTTTTCTTCCTACTTTATATCTTCTTTCTATTTTCTACACATTTACTTATTTTGTCACAAATTTTGGCTAGTTTCTTTTATTTTAAGAGTGCAGAGAAAGGTAAGGACTTCCTCTAGATGATTGGAAAACACAATGTGTACAATTTTACTAACAAATATTAATTAACAACTAAATGATGAATAAAAAAAATATTCAAATTAAACACAGAAGAAATAGAAAACAAAAATGTAAACCAACTTTGCAAACTTGATCCTAAGAGGAATTATATGCAAAAGGGATCCTCATTTTTGTGACTGAGTATGAGGCTCGTTTTTGTGAGCTTTCTAGACATGCTATGAATATTGTTCATGATGAGGTAGAGAGAGTTCACAAGTTTCTGAGAGGGTTTGCTTTCTCCACGAAGTCGTATGTGTTCCGAGAAGCTATAAAGGGGGCTTCCTTCCAGCCCATTGTGAGCACCGCAAAGGAGGCGGAGTTGATGCTTGTAGAAGAATTTGGAGAGCCTAAGAGGGCTCATTTGTCTAGTCAGTTTACTGGTGCCTTATTCGGAGGCTAGGTTTACACCGAGGTAGTGTCTCATTTCACCGTCATGGGCCAATTCATTCATCTTTGCAAGAAGCTAAGAGTGGGCAGTCAGCCTGAGGATCTTACGATTCTGGCCGAGGTGGCCACGGTAGATCATCTAGTTCACAGTAGAAATTATCCATTCCGAGGTCTTGCTATGGTTATCGGGATCTAGGTCATATGATTTGGTAGTGTCCTCTATAGACTCACCCAGGACCCCAGCATACTTATTTAGCTACTCCAGCTAAAGATTCAACACCTCCGACCAGGGGTCGAGGAAGAGGTAGTCCAACAGAGGTGGCATGACTTCTGGTAGGGATGCTACAACTCTAGAGGGCAGAGGTCGGGGTTCTACTCAGACTACAAGTGGTAGAGAGCGTCAGTGTTATTCTTTTCTAGGGAGACCTGAGGCTTCTGATGATGTGATCACAGGTATTGTCCCAGTTTTCCATCGACCTATATCTGTATTGTTTGATCTAGGGTCTACTTTCTCATATGTGTTTACCGATTTTGTTGTTGAGTTTGATATGATGTCTAATTGCATGCCAATGCCTATTCAGTTTCTACACTAGTGGGTGAATCTTAGTGGTGGATCGAGTGCATCGATCTTGTCTTATTTCTTTGGCTTGGTATAGTACTTAGGTAGACTTGATCATTTTAGGGATGGTAGACTTTGAGGTTATTTTGGGTATGAATTGGCTCTCCTTGCATCATACTATTCTAGATTATTTTTCTAAGAATGTGACTTTAGCGATGCCAGGTGTCTCGAGAGTTGAGTGGATGGGTGCTAATGGTTCTTACCCTAGCAAGGTTATTTCCTTCATTAAAGATCAAAGTTAGGTTGATAGAGGGTGTTTATCATTTTTGGCTTTCATTCAGGATATTAGTATTGATCCACCTTCCATGGATTATATGCATGTGGTTAGAGAGCTTTTAGATGGGTTCCCTACTGATCTTTTAGGTGTTCCTCCAGATATAAATATTGATTTTTCCATTGACTTAGAGCCGGGCACCAAGTCTATATCTATTTCACTTTATTGAGTGGCTCCAACTGAGTTTAAGGAATTAAAGGATCAGTTGCAGGATTTGTTGAGTAAGGGGTTCATTTCACCTAATATTTCTCTGTGGGTGTTCCTGTGTTGTTTGTGAGGAAGAAGGATGGATTCATGAGGATATGTATTGATTATCATCAATTGAACAAAGTGACCATAAAGAACAAGTATCCTTCTCCTCGTATAGATGAGTTATTTGATCAGTTTCAGTGTGAATCTCATTATTCTAAGATTGATTTGAGGTCCGGATATCATTAGCTGAAGATTAGGGCATCGGGTACCCCTAAGACAGCTTTCAGGACTCGTTATGGTCACTATAAGCTTCTTGTGATATCTTTCAGTTTGACTAGCGTCCCTGCAATGTTCATGGAGTTGATGAGCGGGGTGGTCCGACCTTATTTGGACTCTTTTGTTATAGTCTTCATTGATGACATTTTGGTGTACTCCAAGACTGAGGAAGACCATGATCGACATTTGATGATTGTGCTCCGGAGTTTGAGGGAAGATAAGTTATATGCCAAGTCTCGAAGTGAGAATAAGGTTTCATGCCAAGGTCTTTGGGCACGGAGTCTGGATGGCTCAAAATGGTTGTTTATTGTTGTTAGGATAGGAAAATATAATGATTTGGGGTTGGTTTTCTAATTCTTAATTTTAACCTTGAGTTTTCTTGTTGAGATTGTTTGGTGGTAATTTTAAGGTTGAGAGTTATGAAATTGTTGGGATATAGCCATTTCTGGGACTTGTGGTAATCAAGGGAAACGAATGTGTACTCATAATGGGGTCCAATATTTTATGCTATTGATACATAGGTGTATATATGTAGGTGATGGTTGTATGGTTTCTAGTTTATGTATATATGCACGTCTACTACCTTATAGTATCATTGGTGCAATGCATGTTAAACATAGGGAAGAATATGAAATGACATCATGTTGATAATCTCATACAATGGACTTATTTATGTGACTTGTGTCTTTTAAGTGGTATTGTTTATTCTGTTTGTGATTGTGCATGATGATTTGTGATTGTTGGTTGGCTCGGGTATTGGTATAACGACGCTCATGTAGTGGTGGCGAACAGTGTTTCAAGACAGTTTTGATGAGTTTTAAGTCAAACCTAAAATATTCGTTCTAGATCCCTAGAGGGGTGATTTCCCATGGCTAGGGTGAAAATTCTTTCGAGGTAATTTTTTCATCTCATGATATGAAATCACATGTCCAAACACTGATTTCATCTAATGATTTCATATTGTATGTCCAAACGCTTACTAACAAAGGATTAGGAAAGAAAACCCGACATGATTCATTAGAGGGCTCGTGGTGAGTGCCCAGAGACTTGCCCAGGCGGTGTCCCTCCCACGAGCGCCTAGACAACCCATGGTGAGGTTGACGGGCCATGGAAGGGTTCATCAGAGGCCACTTAGAAGGGGGTTTCTTTCCCTTGCCACTGGTCAAGGACCACGGTGCCATAATGGCCCGTGGTACCCTTGACAGGCCGTGAAGGCCTCCATGAAGTGGTTGCATCATCTTTCAACCCAGAGGCTTTTGAGTCTTTTCCTAATTATTTTAATTAAATACCATATATTTTACCCTTTACCCAAAGCCCTATATAGAGATTTTTACCCTTAAAACCACCCAATTTAATTCATTCTTTCAATTTTTCAAAAGAAGAACAAGTTCATCCTCCCCAAATATTTCTGTCTCTAGAAGTTTGAAGAAGAAAGTTAGGGTTTCAAGATCAAGTCTCCTAATCATCCTTTGATTTCAAGCGTTTGGCATCAAGGTGCGATAATCTTCATCTTTGGAGCTCTTTCCTCCATAGAGTTCCAAAATTTCTCCATTTTGAAGCTAGAAATCCCAATTGAAGTTAGGGTTTTCTTCTATATCATGGATTCCTTTCAATGTTGATTTATTCGATTATTTTATGAACTATTATGCCTCAATTGAGATAATTCCATGTTTCAAAGATGATTCCCCATGAACCCATGCAGAACCCATGTTTTCCAAGCTATGATGATATAATGTGGGTTTTGAATCATGAAAGATGAGTTTATGAAGATATGCATGAATTGAAGTAATTACATGATTTTTAGTTGAATTCATATGAACCCATGCATGATCCATGAATTTTGATTAAAAACACATGTTGAAGCTCATGAATTATGAACTATGAATTTATGAAGATTCACATGTTTTTATGATGATGTAAATATTTTGAGGATGCTTTGAAAGTAAATGTATCAAGGTTATTGTGAAAGAATTTCTCACATAAAGGATTCATAAGTTTGAAAGGTTTTCTCCCCGAAGTTAAATCAAGATTAAGGAGTTATTCTAAATGAACTCTAGTTTGGATTTGTTGCTTAATTGTATCTTTCCATGGATGATAATTTGACTTTAGTTTGGATTGGTTGTTTAATTGTGTCTTTCCATGGATGATGAAAAGAATATGATCAAAGACTATTCTGTGGGATATTTTACTTAGGACCGAGTGAACTAGCGCAATTACCCATGTCTCATAAACTATGTGTCACCATAGAATGTTTGTTTTAGATAGACATTAGCTAGTGGATTCACTTTAGTTGAGACTCATGGTTCTTACCTTGGCAAGTAAGGACATCTCTTTTTGGTATGGGATAGACACCGGATTCCATGTTATAGCTCACATGAGCTATGTCGGTTACATGGTAAACTCCCCACAATAATAAACTAAGGTTACTTCTAAAGTATCTCACAAGTGATTTAAAGATGTTTAGCTTGCATTGCCATGATTATGAATTATGTTTTCTAACCTTATATATTATGATTTAGCTTGGTCATTGCATGTCACGTGAAGTCATTTTTTTATTTCATAACTCGTATGCATTGTTATCATATTTAGTACATTCCATGTACTACTGCATACTTGTTGCCTACATTGTTTCACTAATGTAGGGTCAGACGCTCCTACCTCTCACACTTGTGGCTAGTTGATCTTTTGGTGCTCAAGGATTGGTGAGTCTTCATGTTTCGAGGACTGAGACACTTCTATAACTTCTACGTCATTTCAGTTTTTAGACATTTGTACGTGGTGTATGAGTTACGTCCCAACCATTTCTTTTGATTAGTAGATGGATTATTGAGGCTTATGTTAGACTTCCATTTTTGGTCAAACTCGTTTATGATATAAGACTGTTTCTTGAGATCTTTATTTCTATTATCTTGTACGATGTATGCTAAGTGACGTGTGTAGGGCCTCTCGAGGTCCTATACGTCATGTTACGCTTAGGGTATGCTTTCGGTCGTGACATTTTTATAATTTTGGACAATTGAGAAATATTACTCCATATCTCAAAGAAAATCATCCGACAGCGCCGTCAAAGACTTAAATTCTGAAATTTTACCGTAGAACGATCATCGTGATTCTTTTCAGAAGCAACCACAACATAGCAGGATGCAACCTCACCAGTTCTGATGATTGCAAATTTTCATTTTTCTGCCTTAGAACATCGATTTGTATGATGATAACTTCACAAAAATTCATCAATTCTGTTAGTTGATTGTCAGTATCAATACAAAACTGGTCCAGTTTCGTGCGTATGTCATCAAACATTTAGAATAATTTGTAACTTCTTTTTAACACTTGAAATATTTTTCAGCTTCTCCCAACACTTAGAATATTTCACATATATGTTGAAGACAATATAATATTTTATATTTCTTTTGAAATCGATACATGTCCTTTACCCACCTTCGTTTAAGGTTGTTTTGCCAACACCTCAGCACCTTAGACTTAGGTAGACGCCTTATCTTAGTCATTCAGTCATATACATTGCTTCCACAAGTCATGTCAAGGCCAGTTCTTTGCATGTCTCTGTTGATGTCGGTTCACTAAGCTTGAGGGCCTAACGGAATTCTATTACCCATCCTTCACCATTTTGGGGCTATTTTGAAGCTAAAATTGACTAACCACACTCGACATGTATATTTCATATTATTTCTATCCTTTTTTCTTATCTCATTACACTTTTCTATTTTTTTGTTCTTTTTTATTCTCTTTCTTTGTATTTTGTTCACTGTTTACAAAGTTGACCTCAACAAAAATACACGATTAAAATATATTGTCATTGCTTTTAAAAAAGAAATGAATAGTAAAAAGCTCATTATCTTATATAATTGAAAAGGGAGACATTGAAATTACGTTATTTTGACTAAAGCAATTTTGATTTGGCCAAAAATAATAGAATTTTAGGAAATTCTTATTTTAAAAGGTTAGTCCTGAGAAAAAGAAATGTACAAACATCTAAAGAAAAAAAAGGAGAAAATACTTGGAATAAAATATACATTATATATTAAGAAGATGTTGTAAAATATGAATAATATACTACAAGAAATATAGACAAAAGATATGGGGAGTAGAATGTAAAGATCATTTTATTCAAATGTCTTCATGTCTCATTTGTGTGTCCTTTACAATGGTGAATGAACAAACCTATTTATAGGTTGAGAAATCATTCCAAAAGTCATCATATTAAGTATCATAATAAATAGATACATTCTTATCCAAAAAGGTTCATAGAACCTAGGGAATACACATAGATGATAAGTATCAGTTTATGGATAAATTTAATGGACAATCCACTTAGTTCAATGAATTTATAACACTCCCCTTTGGATGTCCATAGATAATGTGTTTCGTTGAAACCTTACTAGGAAAAACCCAGTGAAAAAAAAGCCTAGTGAAGAAAAAAGAGTACACACATCTCATAATACGCTTTGAGTGCTACCTCATTAAAAATCTTACCAAAAAAATCCAATTGGGACAAATTAAGGAAAAGAGTATAGCTCGTATTTCACTCCCCCTGATGAAAGCTTTACTTAACATCTCGGAGATAACGCATTCCAATCATATATCTCAACTTCTCAAATGTTGATGTTGGCAATGTCTTAGTGAATAAATCTGTAAGATTTCCACTAGAACAGATCTTTTGAACTTTTATCTCGCCATTTTGTTGAAAATCAAGTGTGAAGAAGAACTTTGGTGAAATGTACTTTGTCCAATTTCCTTTGATGTATCCTCACTTTAATCGAGCTATACATACATCATTATCTTCATACATGGCGGCTGGAATATCTCTTTTCAAACAAAAATTATACAGTTTTCGACATCTGCATAATTAATAATTTGTATGTGCACCAATTACACTAGTACATGATATTTTTCAATCATTTTCATGAGACGAAATTGATCTTTCTTTATATTAAGTAATCTCACAATCATTGGAGTACTCAATGGAATTGCTTTAAGAATTTTCAAATCCTTCAAGGATTTTCATAGAACATTCATCGTCTAGCTTGACATGACAATCATTCATTACACATATTCAAGAATTTCATCAATTGCCACACTGAAACAAGTCTCGTTGCATCCACCACGTGAGAGTATATCTCTATTTAATAATGTCAGGACTTTTGCGAAAAAATCCTTTATGCCCCAAGGCACAAATCGCACTTTACATCTTACGGTTATACTTTTGCACAATAATTTATTTGTACCTCACTGACACTATATCTTGATCCATAGACTATAAGTCCAAAACGTCACTTTTCAAAGTGAAACATAATATACTTGAATTGTGCATTTCATTTGGTCAATCACTTATCTGTCCATATTATATGACAGATTTGAATTCAAGATCCTCGTCATCATTTGTAGCATTGAGCGCTACTTCATATCAAAGACACCGTCGACGGTCTTTTGACTCGATTCCAATATGACATAACTTATCGAAATCTCTTCATATTTCATCATTTCAGGTACTTGAACCTTTGCCAAGGTTTTATGAAGTGTTATGTCATCGTGCTACTTTTAAAGTACTTGCCTCATTATCATGACCATCTTAATCATTTGCTCCTCTCCTTACGAAGTTTTTCATTTGGAATCGATTGGTCTATCACAATTCAGACATACCATAGACTCTATCTTTCAAGTACTTCTCATTGGAGCATTTATAGCTGAATTATAACATAAGGTCAGCAAATTCATCTGGCAACCAGGGGCGGACCCACGTAGTGCGTTATGGGTGCTCGAGCACCCATTAACCTCGGCTCGAGCAATACATATTTAAGTATAAAAATAGCAATATTACTATATAAATGATGGCGAGCACCCATTGAACATAAAGCTGGATGACGCCTTTGGTTTACAACTTGAAATGAAGGTGTATTTAGGGTGGCAGGTGAGTTCGATTCTCCATCAAAACATTTCTTTTTCTTTTTTTTTCTTTCTCATGTTTTACTCTTTTACTTTGTTTTTTTCTAACACTCTTTATTTAGCTGTAAAAGTATATTGCTTCTCCTTTTCTTTTTTTCTTAAACCAATCCAAATAATATTGCATTGAAATGAAAAAAAATTGCCCTTCTATTTTACTTTTTTTAAAAAGGAAAATTGACTTGTAATTAAGCTTTTTGGTTGATAGAAGTTTACATTAAAAATAGTGAGTAGGGGTGTGAAAAATCGATCTGATCGATAAATCGAACTGAAAAAAATGTTATTGATTTATTGTTATTGGGTTATTGGATTAACAGTTTTTTAATGGTTTTATAAAAAAAATTATTAGGTTATCGGTTCGGTATTAGTTTTTAATATTGGCTTATTGGGTGAACCGATAACCCATTAAAATTAGTAATTTACTACATTTACTTGTACATAAATATTATATATTAATTTCAATACCTTACTAGTTACTGTCTTTATTCTTTAGCCTTCAATTCACACTTCAAAGTGACTTTTAGTTCACAACTTCACATTATACAAAACGTCAAAATCTAAAGTAAGAACTTTATTCCTCTTAATATCTCTTTGTGTTACACTCGTATAGTTTTTCATTACATTATTGTGTTGTCGCGTCAAATTTATTAGAGAAGTCATATATTTATTTTCTTATTGGTTAAACCGAATATCGAACCGTTAAGAACCAAAATCGATAAACCGATAAAAAATCTCTTATCGATTTGGTTATTGGTTTAACGTATTTAAAAACTAAAAATTGCGATAAACCAAATGATAATACATAAAACCGAACTGAACTAACCGATGCACACCCCTAATAGTGAGCACCCATAGTCATAAAATTCTGGATCCGCCACTGCTGGCAACTAATTTGCAACATTATGCAAATAAATTATCTCTTGAACTTCAAGTTCACTTTTTTAACGAGGATCTAAATAATTTATCTCATAAGTTTCAGTTGTCAATCATCACTTCCCCTAATGATAGAAAATCTAACATGCTGGAGCAATCAAATCAGACATCGCATATTCAAATTTTAAATAGAAATTATTTGGTTCCTAACCTTGAACCAATTTGATAGGGGACCTTTGTTGGCTTGATGCGTACAAGTGTTGCTACATGTTAAATAAATTCATCTCATACCAAATTTCTTTTTGGGAGATTTATTCTCATAACTAATGATTTAACTATAATTGGAGGCATACAATTTCTGCTAAACCAACCAGCATTATCAACATAATTTCATAGTTTGGAATTGTGCTCTTAATTTAACAATTCGAGCAAACAACCATACAAAAATCAATTTTATAAGTTGACAACAAAGCACATGTGTCTATCCCATAAATGCAACTATCATATAGTTGCAAACGATCCACATGGCAGGTGAACGGGCTCATATTCACCTTTTTATATATTCCAAAAACTTCAGGGAATACAATCCCAACCTTAACTGGTATAATGGTACAATAATTATTTTATTATTTGAACAAGCAACATAAGAGAATTCTTGAAGAATCTTTTATTTCTTCATCATAAAGCCACATGAATTCTCAGTTACTTTTGCATCACATTTGAACCGGAATGGCCCACTGGTCAAGCCAACTGATATTTATTTTTCTCAAACCTCCCGTAGAGGTGAGTTGTGACATATAACATTATTCTCAAACCTCTCATAGAAGCGAGTGGTGGCATATATCCAACCCATAATGATTTATTACATCATGATCCATTCTCTTTCAGAATGATTGAGCATTCACGATGCTTATCACAAGCCACATTCTCTTCAAGGAATGAACTAATCATTTATATGTTCTTCATAATTTGCAATATAAGCACATTGGCATGCCTTTGCATGACCCACCTCAACATCACTTTGAAAGGTCAAGTGTACCACCACTTTGTATTTCTTTCTTTTGATGGAGGATTTTTATAAATTTATCAAATTATTAGATCGCACAACGACCACGGGTCTAATGACCTTTCATACCATTTTGATGATAAAATTATTTTCACATATTGAAAGTTTATTTGAAGAACTCATATTATTCTTCCTTTAATAATTACTACAATGATGACTATTATAATTTTGTCTCTTCATGCCCTTATTCATACATTCAATCACTTGTCATCTTTCAGATTTATTATTCACTGCTACAACATTCATATGATAGAATGGAGAAATTGGGCGGATTCCAAACTTATTAGTATTGCTACCACATCCGCTTTATGGAATGGAGCAAATTCAATGGGACATGACTTTTCATCAAAGTCTTAGTCATCATTATAGCATCACTATGGTGCATTGAAACTCAAACTCAATGTTTTACCCATATATGGCGTATTATGCCATAATTCTATGAGACTCGAACCCAATTCTTATCATTAAGGTGCATCAAAACTCAAATTGATGTCTTATCCAGTTGGTGCGATAGAACATGATTCTACCGTCTTACCCTCAAACATTTTTCATTACGGTGCCCCCTCCCCCCGAGACCGATTCGTTTGGTCTGACAGGGAGAGTGAAAAGCCTAAGTGGGATCATCGAAACACACAAAACATATTATTATGACTTTATGAAAATTATTTTGTGCGATCGAAAGATCTCCTAAGTTTTTCTGGCGGACTTTAACATGATGTCTTACCCTTTTGGTGCGATGAAACTTGAATCCACCGTCTTATCCTAAACCAATGGTATAATAGACCAAAGTACAACATGAATCACCCTTTGAGTCTTTCAAAATATTGAAATAAAATTCATAAAATATAATCAAAATAATATTTAAACTCATGCTACCAAAACTTTATACCTTCTTCCATTTAAGGAACTTTGTGGAGCAGAGAATATTCAGCTAGTAGTAGTATATGCCTGATTTTATGCGCATATAATATCTTGATTGCAGCAATTATCCTTTTTTTTTCTTCTTGTTTCTCATAGCGAGATCAACAAGAACATGAGCTAAAGAAAAACTAAAACCCAACCTCAATTGGCTAGAGTCTCGTGCTGATAACGTGTTGTAAAATATGAATAATATACTATAAGAAATATAGACAAAATATATGGGGAGTAGAATGTAAAGATCATCTTATTCAAATGTCTTCATGTCTCATTTGTGTGTCCTTTACAATGGTGAATGAACAACCCTATTTATATGTTGAGAAATCATGCCAAAAGTCACCATATTAAGTATCATAATAAATAGACACATTTTTATCCAAAAAAGTTCATAGAACCTAGAGAATACACATGAATTATAAGTATAAGTTTATGGATAAACTCAATGGACAATCCACTTAGTTCAATGAATTTATAACAGAAGAAACATAAGCTTAAAGTAGGTAAATTAACAATTAAAAGTATCCCCTTGGACGCTGACTGTTCTATTAGAGGCTGATTTTTAAATTTCACACATCTAAATGGAGTGTATTCATGTTCTTTATGGCATAATAAGTGTCTATAAGAAACTCAACCAGACCAAGATGGAGCTCTATCCATTAAACTAGTATTATTGTCGATATATAATAAGTTAGCTCATTATAACAATTTATCTAGAATCTCTAGTATTAGTAGTAACAATGTAACAACCGTTTAACTATATTACAATATATCTTTTTTATCAACAAAATAAAAGTGCCTATAAGGGGTCAAGGCTATCAAATTGAGGAAGATAATTATAATCAAAATTAATATAGATGTGTCGTGAATAAAATATTTCAAAATTAGAGATATTCCAAATATTAAACCATTCATCTTTTTCAACCTTTAGTCAATAGTAACGTGGGAGTGGAGCTAAACTTTCAATCTCTGTTCAACACTCTGACTGGTTTCCATTTGGAATTTCAGGGACTCCATTTTTCTCGGTGGGAAGTTCATTGTAACTACTTACTAGTTGGTTTGTGATTTAGTGCCCGTTTAGATTAATTTATTTTAAGTAGTTTTTTAGTTTTGAAAGTGCTTGGAAAGATTATAAAATGTTTTTAAGCATTTATTTTTAGGCCAAAAAAGTTAAAATAAGTCAAAAATCAAAAGTAAGATACCATCTATTTATGACTTTCAACTTTTGACTTATAAGATATTCCCTAAGTCACATATAGTTGATCATTATACTAAAAATAGTTGTCTCATATTAGTTGATTACTTTACTAATTGCATGTTTGGTATTGCTGCTAAAAACAATTTATTATTAGAAGCGCTTTTTAAAAATGGCTATTTAGAAAAGTGCTTTTGAAAAAAAAACAATTTATGTTTGACTAATTCATTTGAAAAGAATTTTTCATAAGCAAATTGCGTGTGACTGATCTTTTTTAAAAAGTGCTTTTTAGAGTCAATTACAGAAAAGGACAACTATTAATGTCTTCTAATATTAAAATTATTTTATAAAGAGAAACTATTTTAAATATCTATGATTAAAAAAATTAATTAAAATTTTATTTTTATTAAATTAAAATGTACATGTTTAAATTTTAATCAATATTATACTTTTTTGGGAGGCTAAGATCTTTAGTTGTTATTTTTTTTCTTTTTTATAATCTCGAAAAAATATTGTTGTTACTTTTTTTCTAGTTCTGCAAAATCATACGTAAAATAATAATATATAAACTTAAAACAAATTAGAAAATTTATTATATAAAAATAAAAAATAAAATTTAACCAAACTTATGAAATATGCTAATAATTCATACGAATATATA